>OY390729.1:7343770-7515528 GCA_959613375.1 Heteropelma amictum
AATATACGCGGGAAATTTATGCAATGTAGCTGGAAAAATATAAGGTTTGCAAAAAAGCTTTATGTCACGACGACGCATCTCCTCGTTGCATGCATTCGTTGTGTATCGAGGAAAAAACATTTAGGTTATACGTTAGGGGGAACGCGCCTGCGCGCCTGTTGAACCGTCGGCAGACACGCTTTTGACGCACACAGTACCAACACTCGCGATCTCGTGGGTTACGCAGTATCGTGGGGAGAGAGAGACTCACAGTACATACACCGGCGCGGCTGGACGTCGGGGGGCGGGGGGGAGGGGGAAAACGTTTCATAGTTTAGATTATCGGTATTACGCACACGACAGAAAGATTTTAAGCGGATCGGGATAGAAATAAATATAATCAAAGAAAATAGGAAATAGATTTATTTCAAGATACATCTTATGTTCGAAGTCGCGTGAATGAAGTGCACCTTAACAAGTTGGCCCTTGACAATGTTTTCGTTTAGCCTCTCGCGTGCCCGCACACGACGTGTGAAAACGTAAAATTCCACGATTGAGCAGGATCATTCCTGCTAATGATGCAGCAGAAGGAAAAGAAAACGCGATAGGTCAATGTTTTTCGGCGTTCACGGTGCGCGGACTAAATTCGTAACGCGGTGTGTTTACTTCAGTATTTGCGTCGCAGAAGAACAAAATAATAATGAAATTATGTAAAAGGGCTTACAAGTGTGTGCAAGTTTTTTCGAACGACAAGCGGATGAGTAATTAGCGATATTTTCACAAAGGGCGTGAGTATTCCAATTTTGCAATTAATACAATGCCATTCGATCAAACGGTTTAATCGTAAAATCACTGCCCCCCCCCCCCCCCCCCAAGTCGCGCTAATGTAGCATAAACGTAATTCGTTTCCCATACGTTCTTATGTATGTACATTACGCACTAGTGGGGTTTACTTGGAAATTCATTAATGTACCCACTTTTAAAATCGTCTATTTGTCTCGCGTCATTGTTGCAAAATGTTTCGATCGAAATCTCAAGCTTCAAGCTGCTGCATGTTTTCCACAATACGGACAATCGGAAATAAAAAACATGGGCCCATCATTTATTGTTTTCAAATCCGATGTAGGGACACAAGTTGACCGCTAAAAACTCCAATGACGCGTTTCTTTAATAAAGAAAATAATTCACACGATAACACACGCGGGATATGTCTTATTTACAATTTTATCGCACGTACGATACATATATACCTACATGTACGGTTTCGGTCATGCACCGGAAAAGTGATGGAAACAAAAGAAAATATAACCGCTTTTAATGTAAATGATTAATTTACTTATCGATTGTCGACCGAAATATCTGTTCAGAGTTGAATAGAACGTCGTAAAAAATGAACAAAGTTTTGTCGCGAATAAAAACAAAAACGGACCATGTTGTAAACAGTGAGAGAGTGAAGGTCATTGTGTACATGAGAGAGCGTTCGCAACAATCGTGGAAAAAACAAAAGCCGCAACTGCTTCGAATTTTATTCAAACGTACTCTGCACGCTAAAATAACCTTGGTGTTCTTTCCTGTTCATACTCGTGATGATGTTATCTCGTTTGCACCAAAATTCCTTTTAACCACGAAATTTATTATCATCACAAATTTTCTTACCAGTTTTCATGTGCCGATAATATTTTGATTGAAATACACATATACTTTAGCGCTAGAATGTTTGAATTTTTAGCCCCGATGATGTACAGTATATTGTTTATTTATTTACAGATCAAATCTAATGGTTTCCATCAGACTGGTGACTGCGGACAGCTATCAGGCGCAACCGTTGCCTCAGCTGGATCCGACTTTTTCCGCATTTCGCGGATCGGAAATCAAGCATGTTCCAGTTATCCGAGTATTCGGTTCAACCCCGGACGGTGAATTATCGTTCCAACGAAGCAAGATTGCTTAAACACAAAAAAATTTCGGAATGATTTAGTTTTATATTTTACCCCCCGGCGAAACGTGCATGATCGCCTCGCCATGCGCTCGACGGGCATATTTTGAATCACACTAGTATCGAACACTAAAAGTGGAAAACAGCAAAAATGTGTGGTTTTTTCAATTAATTTTTCCACTAATATAATGAAATTTCAGGTGAGAAAACGTGTCTACACGTACATGGCGTATTCCCATATCTCTTTGTTCCATACACGGGAGAAGAGGATCCGAACATCTTGGCTTATCGTTTGGCCTCGTCCCTGGATGCTGCGATAAACGTTTCGTTGGGTTCTGCAACGTCAAACACGCAACATGTCTTCTCTGTACAACGTGTGTCCGGAACGTAAGTTTCCCGCAACTAAATAAGAAAATCAATGAAAATTTGTAACTTTTTGTTCAACATTTCATTTCGTTTTCTTCATCCACAGGCCGTTCTATGGCTATCACAGGAAGAAGCATCAATTCTTCAAAATATATTTTTATAATCCTGCTATGATAAAACGTGCTGCCGATTTGTTGCAGGTTTGTACAATTTTCCACTGTGCCGCACGGAAAATATAATTCGGAAAAACAATTCGTTTTCATGCGCAAGCTACAATGTTTCCGAATAAAAAATTACAGAATATATCTCCAAATTTGTTTCACAGAAATGAACAAAGTTGTCCAAATACTTACTAAATTATTTATCTGAAACGAATTGTTGATGAGTTTTCGATGTTTTCATTTCGAATTAGCGTGCTGGATATTTGTTTTTGGGTTGTTTTTTTTTTCGAAATTCTCAAACACCGCCTATAACTTGAAACTTTTATTCCCACTTATTTCAATCGTTATTGCGCAAACTGAACGCAAAGATTTATGCACTGTTGAAATACAATTCGTCTGATTATAGAACGGATCCGTTCTTAACCAGAGCCTCCAACCGCACGAAGCGCACATAAATTACATCCTCCAATTTATGATGGACTACAATATTTACGGGATGAATTTCGTAAATTTGCGACGCGTTAAACATCGTCGCGAAAGTCGCACCCTCGCTGACTTGACGTCTTCCGGTCCGAGGATTTCCTCGGAAAATCACGACATTGACTATTTACCGACGGAAATTGAGCGGCAGAGTACCTGCAAGCTTGAAATTGACGCTCTCGCGTCGGACATATTGAATAGGCTTGATATCGAAAAGGACTTCACATTGAATCCGGGGCTTGCCGCAATTTGGGACGAGGAACGAGCGAGAAGAGCCCAAGCGGGCTTCGAGGGTGGCGATTCGCAACTCGTCAATCCTAAGAGTCCACCGCGGCCGGCGTACTGTCTCACTGACAATGATGTTTATCAGGAACAAAGACTCGCTCGAAGGCTCTTGATGATATCTCAGGTGAGGGAAAAAATTGTTCGAAATTACAAAACCTTTTGATTCTGAAGTATATTAATTTTCATGGACTATACAATATACGTTGGGATTAAAAATAAATTTGCAAATTTTCACTTGTATCGTTCTCAACAATAATATTTAAATAATTATTTCACAATATGAATTAATTTGAGGAGAGGGAAACCTTAAATCGCAACGACCTCGATTCAAATCAATCTGTCAGTTTTTTTGAGCTATTCATGTGAAGTTGAATTGACGGTATTTTTTTTTTTGAATGATCGATCTTAGTGCGACGAGAGCACGTTATCAACGACGTCAAATCGTTCGGTAGCTTATGCAGCGGAAGTAGCCGGTGATGAGAATTTGCTGAATGCCTCTCGTCTGCCAAACGTATCCGTACAGTCGAATGAAAGAATTTCGAACGTTGGTCAAGAGGACTCTTTGGGAAATATTAGTTTCGTGGATTCCCCGCCGAATCAAGCGAGCCAAAGTATTACACAAAACTGCAGTATTCGTGAGTAAAATTGCTTGATATTCTACCCAAGTACGTTTCAACTCGCTTTTCGCCTTCTCCTTTGGTTTGCATCAAAAGTGTCACGAAAAACCTTGAACAAACACGCTGGTTCAATCCCGCAGCTCATACGTACTTGAGAAAAAGCGTTATTTTCGCGAGTTTTTTCATCCGCTGTAATATTCTTGACCGCTCAATTTTTCGCGCGCGTCTCCGAAGATATACTTTCTTCGACCGTCTTGAAATACTGTTATTTTCCAGTGGAAACCGATGACATGGCTCTGATCGATCTCCTGGCTGAATTGGCACGAGATAACGAGGAGAGCTCGAAATCCGTTGATGCGGATAGTTTATTAGGTTCCCAAAGAACGATACACTTGAGCGATAACGAAAAGAGCGACAACGAAGACGACGACGTGGCGGATTTAAACCTGACGTCTTTGCAATTAGACTCTCTGGATTTGCTCGATTCCGACAAAAATTCCGTCGACAAGCAGCAGCGATCGTTGGAAAAATTGTCCGTCAAGACTGACGAGCTCCGCGTCAGTCCATTTCCGTCGCCTTACGAGATTTCTCGTTCCCCAAAATCTCCGAACGACAACGATACGACGATAAAGGAAGACACCGCGGAGCCTCGTATGCCGCAGTACGATGGCGCCGGCGACGTATCACCGACTCTGTTGCATCCCGATAACGGGGATATCCAGGAAAATCCCGATAACGCCAAAGAATTCGATCGTCCGCCGGCGGAATGTAACGACACGTCGGAAAAATTGGATCACGTTGTTGACGCAGCGTCGCGCAAAAATTCATCGATGGAAAACGATAATTCAGCCATCACGATCGAACGCGAACGTTCCAAGAGCAGCGAAACTTTGCACGATTCGCGCGACAACGATTGCAGCGAAATCGCACTCGACGCAATGCCGTCGAATCTCGCGAGCGCCGTCTATCCCGACCAGTTCGGAAGCTACGATTCGTTCGACCGATTGCTCGAGATCGGCGCTGATTTTGCCCCGGATTTCGTCGACTTTCAATCGTCGATGGAAATCAGCGCGCTGATGTCGTCGAACGACTTTGAAAAAGGCGAATTCGTTGGCAACTCGATCGATCGACGAGTGCCTCTGGAGACTGTGCTCAACGGTGATCCTTGTTTCACGGAAAGCGCCGAATTGGATAAATCCGATCTTACGGAGCTTCGCGATCAGTATGTCAGTCTTCTGGGTAATGCTCTTTTGCCTGATATCCGTAATAATCCTCGAATTGACACGAATCTTAATGTTTCAACGTCTTTTGTCGCAACGCGTTTTGACAGAATCGAAAAAACATCGGACATTACGAGCGACGCGCGACATACACGAGGCAAAAGAGTCAATCGCGACGGCCCGTCGTCGCTGGATGAAAATGTTGAAACTGATATACAAGAATCTGAATTGCAACGATTAGTGAATGACAGCAGTGTTGGGAACATCGCGCACGGGAGAAGCCCGCAAAGTTTTAAAGAACAGGCTAGCCAAACGAGCGACACTTCCGATTACAACTGCAACGTCGTTGCGACATGGGCGGAATTGCAAAATTTACAAATCATCGATAAGACCGAGAATCACGGATGTTTGAGTCGTGGGAAAACACGTGGTATTCACCGGAAGCGTCATGATAATCGGTCCAAGGAGATATCTCGTGAAAGTAAGGATAATGCGTCGTCGGGTTCGACCGACCGTCTTTCGGAATCATCGACAGCCGCGGCTGAAAATTTGTCGGACGGAGGGTCGAACGAAAAACGGACAGTTACATCGTGCGCTCTGGAGGATAACGTAGTCGTGAAAAACCTCGCGGAAAACGAGAAATCCAGTGGTGTATCAAGGACAGATAGAGAGGAAAGACTCTCGTGCGGTCCTTTGTCCAATGTTTTGAGATTGTCTCCAACGTCGAAGAAAGAGCCGGAAGACGAAGCTTTTCCGACGTCGCTGAAGACTGATGCTTCTCAACGTCCGAGCATCGTTTCGGATAATCCATCGTCTGATGAGAAAAATCCACCATCAACCGCTAATCATTCAACCCGCTGCTCGGATAAGAATGATAATCTCGCGGACCCGATGTCAACCGACCTCCTCAATTTTAATGACAATCGCGTTGAAGATCCCAACGAAAACAACGTTATCGACGAAAAATTCTCCTCGGGCACGTCGTATTACTGCCCGAAAAAATCGGAGAATTTACTGGAGATCGCGAATCGCCAACATCGCCACTGTTTCATCTCGAAATTCAAGAAACTCGTTAAAGTTCACGCGTTCACGAGCGATCGATTGTGGATCATTCAGAAACGGAAGAGAGGAGCGCTTCACCGTGCGATACTCGATTCGAAGATTTGTACGCAACGGGAATGCAAACTTCCGGTCGTTTATCTGGAAAAAATTGAGCAGAGGAGGGATGAAAGTGTCGTCAATGTTGCGGAAAAAGATGCGAAAACGGTGGAGGAAGATTCGTCCGGAGAATCGAGCGACAAATGTGTGAAAGTTGTTGAAAATTGCGCAATCGCGCCGGAAGACACTAGCGAGAAACGCGTCGAGTTGCCGAAGCAAGAAGCGCGCGTGAGAAGCAGAAAAATGCGCGGAAAGTCTGAGATTTTTTCGCCAACGACGGACAGTAAAGTTTCTGAAGATTCCGCGGAGAAAATCCTTACGTCGATCAGCGATGATGCAACAGTTTCGAACGACTCCATCTCGAGAAAATTGCCCAATCCGAGTGATTCTTTCGATACCGCGCGACATTTGATAAAACATCGTCGCGGAAACTCCGATGTACGAGCTGACCATCGAGAAACCGATGAGATACGAGTGAAAAAACGGAGAGGAAGACGGAGGAAACAGAAGGGTTCGCTTCCCGGCATACCGGGAATCGTTAATTACGCAGCGTCGAAAAAGATGATATCCGCAAGACGAAAAAGAATTGCGCGTAACGGGCTAACGGAAGAAGCGCCAATGCCGAGGGAACGTTCGTCATCGAAGTTATCTCCAAGTACGGACAGTCGACGAAAACTTTTACCGAACGGTGTCGTTGGGAAATTACCGGCTGACGACCCAACGAGTCAGAAAAATGAAATTTTGGCTGAGAAACGTAAACGTCAGAGTCTCGGGAGCATGCCAGTATCGACAGTACCAAAGAAAAATACAGAATCCGACGTTCATGAAGCAGATTTAACCGGAAAGTGTGCAATTTCGTTATCAACCTCTGAGATTCTCGAAAGAGCAACGTTAACGGAAGTGGAAAAGGTCCGCGAGTTAACGAACACGAGAAAACTGCCGGAAACCGTGACTCTCGGCTTGATGTTGCAAGAGGCCAAATCGCGCAGCACGCGTACGGCACTGAAGCTGTTGCTGCAAAAGCGACTGAGCGAGAGGTTTTCGAACGAGAAAATTACGACGAAATCAGCGATGAAAAAGAACAAGCGGGACAAAGACGAGACAAACGAGGATAAAAAATCTTCCGCGTCGTCGACGACCGAAGAACCAATCGTAAATTCGTTTAATTTTCAAGGTACGAAAAACGATGGAAAAAGCTGTACGACGATGCGCGACGAAAGTGTGGAAAAATCAGGCAGTTCCGATTTAAGTTTTTCCGCGGCGACCGATGTGAGCAGCGAAACAGATGCGGTGAACGATACTTTGGACATTGATAGCGATAAATTCGACAATCCCGGTTTGAACGAAGAATATTGCGATAGCATCGATGACAGCGCTACTGATATTTTTCACGCCGACGAAACTGACAATTCCGGCATTGACAAAAATACCAACGTCGAGGAATTCCCGATTGTCGCTAAACCCATCGTTCGTGAGAGACATTTTTATGGAAACGAGATGGAAGATTTCTTCGCGAGTAAAGATTACACGATCGATGCAGTGTCGGATGAAATTCCCGATTGCCTCTTCGAGGAAGACTCCAATTCGATTGACAAACACACGCAGAAAAAGTTTCATGAAAACAACATCGACAACGGTGGTGATCCTTCCGGCGCTACTGAACACAATTCCAGCGAGAGCAGTGTACATTTACGCGATTACTTGGACGTTTACGACGTGGAGAGTCTCACCCCGACCAGTTGTCTCTCATTGACCGACGGGGTGGACGACGCGACCGAATCCTCGATCGAATTTTCCGAAATCGATGATTGCAGTGTCACTGGCACTTTGGACAAAACGGAATCGATCGATGATTCTGAAATATCGATCGTCGAACGAGCAAACACCGTGAATTCCGAGGAAACCGTTGCCGAGGACGAGACGAGCAACGAAGAAGAATCACCATCCTTCGAGGCTCTCAGCCCCCAACCTAGAGTCTGTTCGTTAGTCGGCACATCGCTCGAGGAAGAATTCGCCGTGGATTCCAAGCTAGAAGCGACGAGGTCTCGGAATGATTCCGACGAAACGCTGACGACTCCATTCACGGAGAATTTTTCTCTTAAAACTGATGTTTATTCCGTTGAAGAAGAAGATAAAAAGCAAAATGAACCTTCTTCCATTCGAACGGAAGAGACGTTGAAGGAAATTCCGGAAATGAACGAAAATGATGCTAAAAACGCAGAGTGCAACGAGGAAAAAAGTCTGAGCTCGTCCGACGACGACGACAACACGGTTTTGCCGAATGAAAAGACGCCCTCTGTGATTCAGGGAACTGTCGTCGAGGAAAAACGATTTTCGCCATGTCCAGACGTCGGCTCGTTAACGAACATCGACGATTGTGAGAAACTCCAGGAGAACACTGAGAGTCCATCGGAAAAGAGAGAAAAGTTACCGACTGTTGAACATGACGAGGAGATTTTCGAAAAAAGCGAGATTCCATCGGAAACTTTGATTAATTGTCAAAAAGACAACGATCCTTCGAAGGCTGCTCAAATGACAGCTACACCTCCAACGGATCCAATCCTCCAATCATCGGATGTTTATCAAAACGAGTCGTCGACTTTCAGCGACGATTCCAACCTTTCCGGGGATAGTGTGAATAATTTCGAGTTGCCGCCTGCCGTGAAAGAACAAGATCTTCCACCGTCTATTCGAACGCAAGGAGAAGCCTCGATCGATACGAAAACGAAGGCGCTGGCGAAAAACAACGTTTTGACGAGTTCCGAGGAAGATTCGAACGTACAGAAGTGTATTGAAAAGCAAACGAAATTTGACATCAGTGAGAGCTTGAAAATAAAGTCATTGAAGATCGACGGTGAGAATGAAAAGCTTCCGGAAGTTGATAAAAACAAATCGGCCATGACTTTTAATGACGAAAAAGAAGTCACGGTTGTTACGAACGGCGAATGTACCATGGAAACATCCTCCATGGATGAAAGTGAACTTTGGGAAGATACTTCAATGCCTGTTCGGACTACGACGATTTTTGCGGGAAACACGAGTTTCCCGCCGAGTAGCAAGAACCGATCTGAACAGCAGATTACTGACGAAAAATCAAAGGAGATTTCCTCGAACGTGGAAAACGAGAAAACAGCAGAAAACGTCGATGACGAAATGAAAAAAGCTTTTCCAACGAGTATCCCCGGGGAGCCGGAATCATCGCCGATCGTCGTCAGCAAAAACGGATTTTTGGCGGTCGTCGAAAAACCACCAACACTCGAGATCGCTGATGAGACGTATCGAAACGTCGATGAAAATTCCTGCGAAAGTTCGAAGAAGGAGGAGAATCTTTCGAGCGCTTCCGAATATAAGAATGAAAAATCAATTATTCGCCTGGATAATGGAGAACCTGAAGAAACGAACGAACAAGCGAAACAGTCGGAAGCACAGATTTACGAAAATCCGGTATCGGTGAATTTGAAGGCCGACGATATTGAATCACACATCGAAAACGAAACGATTTGCACGGCTGTGTCCAAAGTTGGATCCGGGAACGGTGAAATACTGAACAATATGAAAAACGAGACTGTCGATATCAATAAAAACGACGTCGTCGTTGGTGACAATTTCATTGCCGAAGGGTCTGAAAATCAAGAAGAACGTCGTTCGGTCTCGATAAAACTGGTTAATGTAGATTCATCGAAAACTCCTGATGTCGCGAGAAAAAGATACCGAAAAACGAAAAAACGAAACCTATCGAAAGGCAAGACGATGTCACGAGAAAACAGCGATGAAACAGCGCACGAACAAATCCGAAGAAAATCCGAGATCACCGAGTCCGAAGTAACCACCCACGAAGGAGTAATCGTCGAAAAAACCATTGGACAAGTGAACTCGTGTACCGGCGAAAATGACGAAAATGTTGAAAAGTCGGTAACGGAGGAATCGCGAGCTTGTCCGCCAAACAAAGGTCGAAAGCGTCGAAGGAGAATACCCAAAAACACGAGAATGCCCGAGAGAAGAAGCATAAGAATATGCGCGGAAATGACGTTGAAAATGTCACGGCGAGATGGTTCGTCGGGAGTCGTTACGGGCTCCACGGATTCGAGGGACGACGGTGCGAGCAACGAATCGCCTGGAGAGAGAGTCGTTCGAGAGAGCAAAGATTCACGAGCAATGTCATCGACCGAATCATCGATGAAAAAAAGTCTGCAAAGTATCACTGAGGATCCGAGAGATTTTCCGACGCAACAAGCATCGATCGTTCAGGGAACAAAAACACTTCCGCGGGAACTCGCTCTGTCTGGAGAAACAATCGCCAACGAGAATGCCGCACCGAGTGCAATGAAGATTCAACGAAGAGAACGTTTGGGAAAAAATGTACGAGCGAATTGCCGGGAAGTGACGTTGTCGACGAAAATAATCGACGAAAATACAGCACCGTTGTACGAGGAGGCAAAGAGAAGAAATTCGCAGCTGAATTGTCGGAAAACGTTGGTCGAAAAGTCAGCCAAGCTAAAGCCGGAAGAGACTGCACAGGAAAATTCGCAAAAACCCTCGACGGTCATTGACTTGCAGCCCATCGAGTTTGACATAAAAATCGCGGGCAGCAAGGGCGAATCTAGAAATTCGATAATCTCTTCGAAAAAAGTTCGTTCGGTGAACGGTCGACAATCAAAGATCCGCAACGCGTCTACAAAGCGAAGACCCTGGCTGTCAAAGTCAACAAGGGGTAAGCGTAATGTGAAAAAAATTGGAATTTCGCGCAATTGTGAATCTTCGACGGAGCAAAATTCAACGGACAACGTTAATCAAGATCGAATTCCAGCCATGATCTTTCCCATGCCGGTTTCTGACGCGAATACCGTGTTAAAGTCAAAAATCATAGTCGTTGAAAAAAGCGATCAATCTTTGATCGACAAAACTCTGTTGCAAACGCCTCGAGAAGTCGCGTGCAATCCGTTGAACAACCTGACGCGTCTGAAACAAAGTGATGACGAGATAAAATCGGAAATTTCCGTAATCCGTAAGAAACGTGGCCGACCAGCAAAAAAATCAGAAACAAGCGAAAAATGTTTGCCAAAAAAGGGTGAAAACGTCGCGGAGTGTCATCGAAAAACTGAATTTTCCACGATGGAAATGTTCAATGACAGCACGGATGTCAAAAGTTTCGATGATAAGAAGAGACGAAATCGCTGCGCGAGCAACGAACGGAAAAATTCGATCGTGCTCGAGGAGCGAGGATGTTTTGGGAAAAATTTCGAGACCGAATTGGATTCCGCAATGTCTGAATCATTACTGCAGCGTATGATGAAAAGGTGCGCTAAATCAAAGACATCCTTCGCACCGAAGAGGGAACGATCCTCTGAGAAAAGTTTCGAAGAAGATTCCCACGAGCTGTCGCTCGAAGAAAACTTGAATATCGTCTTGAAGGAAAGGTGCTCTCAAGGGCGACATCTCATTTCACAAAAAATCACCGATCAGAGCCTGCAATCCGAGACCTTGACGAAACTTGAGAAAGAAATTTCCGGCGTTAAAACAGCAACTCAAACTCCATTGCCTGACGAACGCGAAAATTCTCTCTTAAAGTCGAAAGAATCCTCTATGGTACTACGAAATATTATGGAGGAAAATGTGGAAACAAATATCTCTACGATGCCGAAGAGAAGAGGCCGTCCGAAAAAGAAACGAAAAATTATGAAAAATAAATCGGCGATCGATGAAAATGCAACGGATTTTCGAGAATCCACTTCCGAGAAATTCGCTGCAGACGGATTTATATGTAATCGTATACTACCTGAAGAAAAGATCGTCGGTGCAACGGCAAAAGCATCATCGCAGATTGGTCCAGTTTCGAAAGAAAAAACGCCGCAGTCAACACGGAGAAATGTCGAAAAAACTGAATCATCGATTGAACGATTTCACGACAGCGTTGAATCAAAAGGCATTCCGAATCGAGTAGGTTCCGAAGAGTCTTCAGATCCGAATTTTCCCACAGTTTCCCACGGCAAAATCCGCGAGCCATTGCTCGTACTCGAGAGATTGAACAGAGATTTATTGAAGAATTACGGTATTGTTTATAAATCGAGACTCAAGAAATTTGTGAAAAAGTCAAAAAAAGCGAAATACAACCATGAGGAAACGAAGGACGAGGAAGAGTTGAACTTTCCGACGTACGACGGTCCTGCTGATTTGTCTTCGAGCGATACCGACGAAGATCGAGATTTGACTATCGTGAGAGAAGAAAGACGCGTTTGTACGTACGCCTCGTCGAAAAAAACATCATCAGCAAAATCGAATTATCTTGAAACACCGAAGAAGCGAAAACTCGATTTCGGGGAAGAACAGACTTCGGGTCACTCGGAAAAACGCCAGAGAACGCCGACGGCGAGTCGCGATGAAACACCGAAAAAAACACTCAATCGACCGCTCAGCAGGACAAGTATGTTGAAGAGTCCCGGTCGTCTTGTGGGAAATTATTCGCCATTAAAAATAATTGTCACATCCCCTAAGGTACGTAAAGATATGCTCGAGCCGAGATTATCTATCCGGTCGGAGAAGCACAATGACGATGTTAATACATCGTCGTTACGTCCTCCCACCGCATCTCTAACATCTGCCGAGGCATCGATGATTAAAAATTCGAGGCTGCGCGACGACGTGCTACGCGGCAAGTTCAAGAGGGTTGATCCGTCGGTTTGCGAATTAGGTGAGATTTCGCTGTTTCTATCGCTGTGATTGGATTTACAGCTTGAGAGCGTCGATACGTAAAATAAGCAAAACAAAAAATAAGAGAGCTTTGAATTAAAATGACGCGCGTCTTTCAGGAGACGGGCATGCGACCGTGGGGAAGATGGAGTCGAACGTGGTCGGTGAGTTGGACGAGATGTGAGTCTCAAACGAAAAACAAACAAACAAAAGTATATCGAATAAGTAATTTAAAAACAAACAAAAAACAGATATAAACGACGGCAAGAACATTGCTCGAATGGAATGTGGAAATATGGAAGGAAAGATTGAATGACTGACTGTGTTTACGTATGGCTTTTAATCGACTTTCGTAGACGATCCATCGGTCGATCCGAGCACGGTGGTGTAAATGCTGCGGGAAGAAGCGGACGCCACGGATCATCGGGAATTGACGAGTCAACAACGATATTTCGAGAGGGCAAAGACGTCCGGAAGAAACTCGTGTTTTCCGACAGTCTCCTCGATGGTCCGCGGAAAGTGTCGAGTTTACGGGCGGCGATAGCGCGCGAAGAACCACCAGAGGACGAAGATTCGGTCGAAAGGACAAAACATCCGAAACACCGGAGAACAATGATGTTGGACGCTGTTGCTGGACCTTCGAGAAGTAACTATTATGTAGACTCGTCGGAAGATGATGGAATCGATGAAAAAGGAAGCGAATCAAACGACGACGATGACATTGACGAGGACGACGTTGGTAACGTAACGTTCACGCAATTCATTGATTCGCAGATGAACAAAGCTGAAACAACGTTCTCGCTGAATCCCTGTGAAACGAGCGATATATCGAAGAGAAGGATCATCCTAGTGCCGAAATTACAACCGCCGAATCGTCAAAAAGTCATCGATACCATGGAAGATTACGGTTTGCCAAAGTGCCGAAACCAAGAGCCTTTCTTCGGTAATTCAGCGGATGTACCGAAGCAAAGAGAATTGGCGCAGAAGATGCTCAAAGTACCGGGCAGAGGTGTCGAATATTTGCCTCCGTTTGTCTCGTCGGTCGAGCGAGTCACTGGCCTCTCGCGCTGGCGGAAACTGTGGCTCAATGAATTTCATCCTTCTCTCGCCAAATCCAAAGAATCATCGGTCAAGATCGCGCTTGCCAGCGACGATAGAATCGTTGTAACGCCACTTGCGAAACCGCCAACGCGGAAGGAAGTTCAAAATTGGTTGAAGGCGCGACGCTACCTGGAGAGGAAAAAAGTCGGTGAGATCAAGGCTGTAGCCGGTAAAAACGATGAGATTTCGTCCAAAGCGGAAGTAACAACCGTGTCGAACGATGTGGAAGATGATGCTGCGTCGAGTTGCAAAAATGGGGAGAAAAACGGTGCGTCGAATTTGGAAACGTCGTGCATTTCGGAAAATATATCTTCGAGCAAAGTGGGAGGCGGTACAAGTATTACGGATCCATCGCTGCTGGATCTTCTTCGACAATCACATTTGTTTCGTGAGCAGCAAGCTTCGAAACACTTGGGTATTTCCTGCGGACAGATCGAGTTTCTTTCCGATTCTACGAGGAGCAACGTCGCCGAGGAAAATCTCCGGAATGCTAAAGCACTGACGAGGGTACATGTTTTTTTTTTACGATAAAACCAGCCGATCGTTGACGTAACGCGTCGATAACGTTTTCCTCTTCTCGCAGTATCAGTACTTGACGATCATGTGCCTCGAAGTTCACATTACGACGCGAGAAGATTTATCGCCGGATGTTCAGCACGATCCGATATCCGCGATATTTTACTCCGTGCAGAGCGATGTCCCTCCCACTTCGGCCATCAAACCACTCGAGCATGGTGAGCACGGTTGAAAATTCAAAAATGACACGACCGCGTGCACATTTTCAAGCTCGGAATGCTTTTGATTCAATAATTCTGATTGACAATTTGTAACGAGTCCTGCGAATATCGTATCAAGTATAATGCTCCATCGGGTAAAAAATGTACTCGGGATCAACGTCAGATCCTTCACCCCATTTTTCCAACGCGTTAAACTACTCTTCAATCTCGACATCGTATAACGCAAACCAACGTATTGTACCGAAAATTCAAAAAATTATCACAAAGTTTTCTCACTCTCAGTCGGCTTTTATTCGCGATTCTCCAACAGGTGTTATAGTACTGGCTGAGACGGAAAAGTCGCGAAACAAAATGCACTACTCCAATTCGTCGGATATACCATGGACGATATCGTTCGCGAAGAGCGAGGAAGCGTTGCTGAATTCTCTCGTCGATTTGGTGACGCGCACCGATCCGGAAATTCTCATCGGCTGGCAGATCGAGACCTTGTCATGGGGTTACGTTTTTCAGAGGGCAACGCATCTCGGAATCAACCTCGTAAAGCGCGTCTCGAGAATTCCCGCGACTCTGTACAAGTGGGAGTATCAAGCACCGGATATCGAAAAATTGACGGAAGTTAAATTGCCCGGACGCATAGTTCTCGACATTTGGCGATTAATGCGACACGAAGCAGGTATAATGAATCGTTAATAAAGCACGTTGAAAACTCGAGACTCGTCACTCGTTGTTTACGTTTACGTGTTTTTTCGTTGCTCGTTGCTTCAGCGTTGCTCAGTTACACCTTCGAGAGCGTGATGCACCACGTTCTGAACGAGCGAATTCCATGTCCGTCTTTCAAAACCTTGACGGAATGGTGGAATCTCGAAAAACCACGCCCATCGTGCTGGCGCGTCGTCGAACATTACGGTATTCGCGTACTCGGTGTTCTGAGGATCCTCGATCAGCTCGACATCATTGGACGTACGAGCGAACTCGCTCGTCTCTTTGGCATTCAATTCTTCGAGGTCTTCTCGCGCGGTTCGCAGTTTCGAGTGGAATCCGTGATGCTCAGATTAGCGAAACCGCTGAATTACATCGCCGTGTCCCCCTCGCCGCAGCAGCGCGCTTCGATGAGAGCCATGGAAGCTCTGCCGCTCATCATGGAGCCAGAATCCATGTTTTACAGCGATCCTGTCATTGTCCTTGATTTTCAAAGCCTGTATCCGAGCATCATCATCGCGCACAATTATTGTTTCTCCACGTGTCTCGGTCGCATAGAACACATCGGCCAGTGAGTTTTTCAATTATTTGGGTATTTTCGCAAAAATTAGATGAGAGAAACATATTTTTTTGGAAAAAAATTCTAAAAATTTGACTATTCTGACCTGTCGGATTTTTTCGAGATGAAATTAAGTATCTTTGTTTCTCATTGTCGAGCGACGGTTCATCGCGGCTAGGGAAAGAAGAACGTGACCAAAGCAGCGTTCTTTTTAACAAAAATGTTACGAAAAGATCGAAATTAGATCGAATTTCGCGTTCAATGAGAATATTAATTTTCCAGACCGGAACCCTTCGAGTTTGGTGCTTACACTCTTCGTGTACCAAAGCGAACGGCTCTAAAATTACAGGGCAAAGTGAATTACGCACCTTGTGGCGTAGCCTACGTTAAATCAGAGGTTCGCACGGGGATATTGCCGAGAATGTTGACGGAAATATTAGAGACGCGTTTTATGGTGAAAAAAGCAATGAAGGATCACAAACGCGATGACAAAACGCTACAACGAGCTTTGCACTCGAGACAGATGGGTCTGAAATTTCTCGCCAATGTCACGTACGGATATACCGCAGCGAACTTTAGCGGGAGAATGCCCTGCATCGAGGTAAGAGTCGTAAACATTGCCAGGCATATCGCGTGAATTTCATCAAAGATCTGACCCCTCCACAACTTGGATTCCAGTAGCACACGATAATATTTCCGGTAGAAATAACCTTTTTTTTTAAACCTATAAATTCTCCATTTGCCTCTTAGCGAATGAAAAAATTCAAGGCACAAAATCTTTCGAGGTTCTTCGTAGCGCAAATATTTTTGATTTTTCTTCTTACGACGTCGATCGAGGCGTTTGAATGAACAAAAAAAAGTACGGATGTTATTCCAGCCTGAAGAGTCAAATCGATACGGAGTGTCGAAATGATATCCATATGTCCTTGGAAGAAACGTTGATAAAGTTGTCATTGTGTTTGTACGTCAGGTAGGAGACAGCGTAATAAGCAAATCCAAGGAAACTTTGGAACGCGCGATAAAACTCGTCGAATCGACTCCAAAGTGGGGAGCCCGAGTGATATACGGTGACACGGATTCGCTCTTTATTCTCGTACCGGGAAAGTCAAAAGCCGACGCTTTCGTCATCGGCAACGAGATCGCCGACGCCGTGACCGCATCGAATCTACCACCGATAAAGCTTAAATTCGAGAAAGTCCTTTTCCCGACGATCTTACAGGTAAAACTGTCTTCTCAATTGTTTTCGATAAAAACAAAGATCCGCCCGTCAAATATGTAACGGCATTCTCGCTTCGCTTAGACGAAAAAACGTTACTGCGGATACATGTACGAAACCCCGGAGCAAGAAAGCCCGACTTATTTGGCCAAAGGAATCGAAACTGTTCGAAGAGACGGGTGTCCAGCGGTGTCCAAGGTAATTGGGATTTCTTTTTTTTTTGCCATCCTCTCCGAATACAAGGATCAACCAAGGTAATTAACGATGTTCACCGAATAACGCAGATACTGGAGAAATCGCTGAAAATACTGTTCGAAACGAAAGATCTTAGTTTTTTGAAAAAATACGTAACGAGACAATTGGACAAAGTTTTGCGCGGAAAAGTTTCCATACAAGATCTCACGTTTGCCAAAGAGTTCAGAGGACTCAAGGGTTACAAGGCGAAAGCTTGCGTACCGGCTCTCGAACTCACGCGTCGTCTGATGCGAAAAGATCCTCGCGCTGTGCCCCGCACCAGCGAAAGAGTGCGATACGTTATCGTCGCCGGTCCACCGAACACGGCATTGATACATTGCGTACGCACACCATGGGAGTTGATCAACGATCCTGGCTTGAGGCCCAACGCCATCTATTACGTTACGAGAGTCGTCATACCGCCTCTGAATAGGTGTCTCAACCTCATGGGGGTGGATGTCAATGATTGGTAAGTTCGATGGATAAAGATCATTTCTAGTCTCTCCGAGGATTTAACAAACGTACCAAAAGTTTCTCGAATACTTGATAAATTTTGCGAAAATCTGAAAAAGCTGCGTCCAACGAAAGATACAGAGCGTATTTATCTTGAATAATGAAAATCTGAAAAAGTTGTACGTAAAAATTTGAAACGAAAAATTGTTTAAACTTTTCTTCTGTTTATTGTTGAACCCATGCGAGTTCTTGTGCAATTGTTTTGTGAAATTGTCGAAACAGGTACAGAGAAATGCCTCACAGACAGATTCTCGATAATCCAGTCGGTCAACCGAGTGACAAACAAAAGCTGACAATCTTCCAATACTTCGGGACCATCGTCTGTGTCGCCTGTGGGCAGCCGTCGAACAAGGGCATCTGCGCGCGATGCTTGGAACGTCCTTCCGACACTCTGGTCGTTATCCATGAAAAAATTCGACGGCTGGATCGCGCTGATAATCTAGTGACCGCAGTGAGTACATTTTTCGAGGCTCCTTTTCATTCCCACGAAACGTGTGATGGTAGAATCGTGTCTCAGTACCGTCGACTTTTAATTTGTCTACGTAGACAGCTATTTCTCATGCGGATAATTATTATAGCGATTTCAAGTTGATTTGACGTGTGTCAATCGATGCACAACGAATCGTAAAAGTTATTATCGAGTCTCGTCACTAATTTGCCTCAGCTGGACCGCCTCAATTGATTACCTCAGAGAGATTTGAGTTTTGAGAACCGAAGGAAAAGCATTGAAAAAACAACGAGATTCGAGATATTGTTTGAGCCAGGAAGATTATTTTTCGTATCGAGTAAACTATGAATCATCAGCGATCTTGATAAATACATTTCTCATCCGCTCTGAACCCGATTATTCGAACGTTGTAGGTTTGTCAGTCCTGCGTCGGCCGAACGGACGTCGCCAATTGCGCATCCCTCGATTGCCCTGTACTTTATCGACGAGCTCAGGCTCGACGAGAGCTCACGCAAGCCAGTCAGCTTCGGGAAGTCGTCGAGATCGGCGATAATCTCGAATTCTGATTCAGAATCGACCACCACTTCGATAGTTCCACCTTCCTTCTTATTCAGTAATGGTTTTTTAGCAACGAAATCTTTTATAATTTCAAATTTTGTCTCAAAGCTCGCCCCAAGCTCAACCGACTAGATTTCGTGAGCCACTTTGTCAATATAGAATAACGGCTTTTACGTATCTTTACGGAGGGGGAAAGAAAAAAACACGTAGAGGACAAGTATCGCGACGTCGATGCATATCTTCGGCAAAGTTTTTCCTTCCGACGTCGATTTACGTCGAGTAAACATTATTTTTTCAGCCAGAACCAATGCACAATAGTATTATTTTTCGATAAATTTTTCGAGTATAAGTCGTTGGCCCCATACACAGAGTACACGTAGGCACAGACAGACACAAGTATGTATATACGAATATGAGAAGAGGAACAACATTTTTCTTCGTTTCGGCAGAGTCACGTGGATCACTGTGACCCGCGGTTTATTTCACGCAGCATTAATGACCATATGTATTTATAAGTGTATGTATAATATCAGCGATAAAACGAAAGAGTACAAGTTTCCGCATCTTGAAGATAGTTTAATTAATAATTTATCAAGATTAAAACGATTAAGACAGCAGTCTACCATGAAAGATAAATTCACGACGAAGTCGTAAGATTATGATGAGCAGAATGAAGAAAGTTTACCAGATTTATGTTGAATTATTTACTAAACAATCTATAATAAGATCTTCCGTTCCGAACACCTTCCCCGTGTTTTATATATATATATATATGTGTGTGTGATAGAAGGCAAATGGAGTTATATTATAATGTACATACTATATAAAAAGCATAAAGAAAAAACCTAGAATTTGCCCAAGAGTGCGATGAAAATTTTCGGTAAAATAAGTGCCATCGTTTGTTTATATTAATTGTTCTTTTTCTTTCTATCTCTTATCGCTCCAAATTCCGATTATTGATTTTTCGTCAATTATTCAAACCTTCCATCGTTAGCCAGCCTTTGGAGTATCATCGTTTCACGACAGTTTTAATGGCTCTCGCGAGGTTGAGATGAACAGGATGAAATTATGACGAAATCGTTGGTCCAAAGGACAAAAAAGAGGAATCTATGATAGCTCATTCTGCCGGCGGTGCGAGCAGTCTTTCGATCGTCGAGGCAAAGTACCCGTGTTGTATTTTGTATTTTCAAAAAATTTACGTTGATAATATCATTACGAATGTTATATCGCTGTAAAGTGCGGAACAAGTATATAAAGGCAAAGAAAAAAAGCGGTCATCAGTTCGAACGATGTACCCATGTGACAACTGGAACAAGAGAGGAATCACCATTCGGCGGATTGTCCTCTTTTCGAACGATATATCGGTTTTTTAAGCAAAAATCAAGGTACAGAAGCCTTACGGTCTTAGTTTTACAAGGAATTACAAAACGACTTCGAAGCAGTATGGCGATATCTATCTTGAGGTTTATCTTAAACTACTGATGAAATTTCTTGTATTTTAAAAACTGATTATCAAAGTATAAGGTATCACTGTGCTTCGGATTCGTAATGTTTTTCTTTCGTGATTCTTTTCTCGCGCACTTGCGAGTGGAAGAATAAAACTTGATGCATCCACATGTATTTACGGGCATAGTTCAAAGTTTCTGGGTAAATTGAATGTAGACAATACACGAGTGGTTTATTTTTTACACATGTATACGTTTCATGACTTTATTCATCTTTATACAGACAAAACAGTTTCAAATATTTTCCTGTTTTAATCGTGTAAATAACAGAGGGGTGCGGTTTGTTTGATATTTATTCTCAAAGTTTTATCTCGAGACACGTTTTTGCTCAAATTTGCTCAGTCTTTCAACAACGGTCGTACGTGTATGTAAAAAAAATATGATACTCATTTGTAGCTATAATCTGCATTTTTTCCAACTTCCCTGCTATGCTCGTCATTACAGTGTTTTAATTACAATTAATTTGAGCAAAGATGGTAAAGTCGATGATGAAAAAAATATCGTACATTTGCGTTTTTTGTGGTTTCGATTAATGACATTGCGAGTCTAAAATACCACCGCACCCAAGACATATAATACGATGATTATTGTTTACATTTTTTTTCTTTAGATACATCGATACAGAAGCACAGTCGGACAAAATGTTTTTTCAGAGAATACCTTCTGATCTTTCTTCCAAGTATCACAGAAGGATGCAGAATTGAAAGAATCCGCACGCCGATTTCGATTGGCAATTGAATTTTTCGTTTTTCACAAAGTACTATTTTGATTTATCATACGCAGGAATTTTCTCTTTCTCCCTCTTTCAATTCCAAAGTACACAGAACATGAACAGAGAATACAGTAAATAATTGTATATATGCAGAAAAATGGTCTTATAATTTATGGCATCGAAAAGAAACAGTTATTCTTGTAGATTGATCCTTTGTTATCGCAATCGAAAAAAAAGAAAAAGCACACTCTACCAACGGAGAATTCAAGCACATCGCTGCTTTGTAGTTACCGTCGTTAAGGTGATTATGTACTTTTTATCGATTGAGTCGACAAATCACGTACGTACGATGAAACAAATGAAATTATCTCGAAATAATAATTGTTTATTCTAGACAATCGTGTGTGTGATCCGGCTGATATTTCCCATTGGTAGCGTACATCCTTACAAAGCGGTCGTCGCAGGAATACAGAATCGCATCGGTGCAAAGAAAGTTGACGATTCAATCGGAAATCAAACGGTCGTTATGCAAAAAAAAAAATTTCACAAAAAGAATATTTCGAGCGACAGCGGGGAGACTGCGGATAAACATTTCGCTCGCATTAACGCTCGCGTTAAACATTTCTTCCTCCGTTATTAGGCGATGACGAGAGAGCACTGTTTTTTGTTACTCTCTAGAGTAGTGGAATGATTCCACTGTAAAATCTTCGTTAAAGAACGATGCACGAAGTTTTCTCTCGGAACGGATTGGATTTTTGCGATGAGAAACCGACCAGCAGACAGTCTTCTTGCTCGTGCTCCGTTATGTATTTCATGATATCTTCAACCGCTTTGCTCACGGTAATGCGTCTGAGAGCAGCTTCTCTACGCAGCTGCTCCGTTACTTGACGCTGTTGTTGCAAATTCGTTATCACCATGTCCATAACCGCGGTCTCCGAGAGACGTATTTTCGGGCGTGGTCTGAAAACTTGACAGGAAAGACGAGATCCCGGTTAAATGGGGATCTCTGTATACACTATCGTTATAAACGAACGCTATACGCGATGAACTTTAGAGTCGATGTAACACTCGATTAACACTGTCTCTTGTTCCGTCTCTCTCTCTCGCGCTTGTGTCTTTTTGTCACAACTGGAAAACAGTTGCGTGTACAACGGTAATGATTAATGACGAATTTTGTTTTTTCTTTGTCTCGAGGGAGAATAGATGCTGCGTATAATGAGACTATTAGTTTTCTACGAAAACAATGATAATGGCGGCTACTGCGTTTCCGGTTTGTTGACAAGATGACGAAGCAAAGGGGCGCATGCGTCGAATTCAAGATGGCGACGTCTTGTCGTCAGGTGTGCCAACCGATACTCGCGACGTAATCCTTTTACATCATTATTATTATTATTACATCATATTCTTGCTGAATACAGCGAATACGCTCAGCATATAACTGATGAGACAACGATCGTGTGTCTGTATGTGTTTTTTTATATTTAATTTCATGTAATTAATAGTAGAATCTCAAATTGAATAATTAATTTCGTGAAAGTAGCGGTTAATGGTAAAGACGTATATGTATTTTTTTTTTTTCAAGACATTATGGTGGTGCACATGACCAGCGAGTCTCGATGGTTACCGGTGTGACTTTCGGCTAATATCCGGCAATTGTCTTTGAGTGGTTTCTTCGACGACGCATGTGACAAAGTTTAAATCGTTGATAAAAATGGCTTTACACGTACCAAAAGCGCCAGGAATGGCACAAATGATGAAAGAAGGATCACGCGTGAGTTTGCAAAGTTATTAATTGTCGATGTACATTCCGATTGTTTCATGGACAAGTAATTGAAAAACCAACGATCGGCTATGCCGCAGAATGGCCTCGCCGAACGTCATGGTGCTCCCATGGATTTCCTTATATAGGCAAAACCTTGCCTCGTGCTACACAGAAATAACAAATGCATTTTTGCGAGCGATTTGTCTCTCTTGATTATTCATTCTGTAGCATTTGGCATACTGCCTTTTTTCCTCTTTTTTTCTCATCGATATTACCAGTAGGCTTCGGATTTCGCAGAATTCAGAAATACATAGACTAATGCTCGTAGACCTGACCGTCGTGTATGTGTGTGTGTGCTGTATCCCAAGGCAGTGTATCCCAAAGCGAAAACGAAACATTTTTTTTTAAACTCACACTTTTGAAAATTCTCAATTGACAATAATCGATTGCAATCTCAAAAAGAATAGACAATTATTTTTCATGAATATATGATTCTTTCGGACAATTTTTCCAGGAACAGCATAGAGCCTCGTTTGTACTTTTGAGGTCGAGATTAGAATCACGCGTTGAAATTTATTCTGTGCGCAAACAAATAGTAATATTTGCATTTGTAATAGGAAAATGTTTGTTTCCCCGCATAATTCTCGTTTCGTAGTTTAATTCGTTGAGACACTTTGTTTTTTCATTTTTCTACCAATAATGTTGCTTTTTCCCTCGCAGTATTTTTCCGGCCTCGAAGAAGCCGTCTACCGAAATATAACGGCGTGCAAGGAATTTGCGCAAACCGTTCGCACCGCTTATGGCCCCAACGGCATGAACAAAATGGTCATCAACCATCTTGAAAAACTTTTTGTAACAAGCGACGCTGCGACTATCATCAAAGAGCTCGAAGTGGAGCATCCGGCGGCTAAGCTTATGGTCCTCGCGTCGGAAATGCAAGAGGCGGAAGTCGGCGACGGGACAAACTTTGTCATAATATTCGCAGGAGCATTGTTGGAAGCTGCGGAAGAACTCCTGCGTCTGGTAGGAATCCAAACAATAATGAACTTAATCACAGCGATATGTTTCATAAAAGTTCCTTTCGACCAAACTCCATTATGATTATATCGACACGAATTTCTGTTCTGCAATTTTCACAATTTTCTAACAAACTAAGATAAAAACTAGAACGGGTCACGTGAGGATTTATTTTTTCCGATGCTCATCACACGTTTTAACATTTTTTTGCCTCTTCTCCCAAGTACAAATACGCATGATTGCATGTGACGCGTTCTTACAAGTTTATTTCCTGTCATAGTAATTAATTTCGGTACTCAAACAATAACGAGAATTCCTCAAAATATCTCGCTAATTAAATAAATCAAAGCAAAACGTATATATTAATCGCCACACGTTAATATATACATATACATGTCGTGTAGCTGTACCATTATTTTTTCTCATGTTGAATATCATTATTCATTTGCTAAAAAAGATTAAAACAACTTTCGATCAGTATGTAAACGAAATGAAAAATAAAACTCTAGAGATTTTACTTTTACGTTAGGTCTTCTTCCGAGCTATTTAATTGAGAATGAAAGAGAATTGAATACTTGGACGGGCGTCGTTTATTTCCAGGGTATCACCACATCGGAAATCGTAGAGGGTTACGAATCGGCTCTCGACAAAGCTCTGGAGATTCTCCCCAGCCTCGTGGTTTACGAGGTGAAGGATATAAGAAACATTGACGATGTGAAGAAAGGTATAAGGACATCGCTGATGAGCAAGCAATACGGCAACGAAGATATACTCGCGTCTCTCGTGAGTCAAGCTTGCGTCTCGATACTGCCGGAAAAAACGACGTTCAACGTTGACAACGTTCGCGTCACGAAGATCCTCGGCGCTGGTCTAACGTCGTCCAAGGTCATTCAAGGAATGGTTTTCAAGCGGCACGTGGAGGGCGACGTGACGAAAAAGACAAACGCGAAAATTGCCATTTACACCTGTCCCGTCGATATAACTCAGACAGAAACGAAGGGCACCGTGCTGATTAAAACAGCCGACGAATTGATGAAATTTTCACGCGGCGAAGAGTCGCTTCTCGAGGATCAAATACGAGCGATAGCCAATAGCGGCGCCAACGTTATCGTATCCGGCGGTAAATTCGGTGATATGGTTCTGCATTATATGAACAAATACGGTCTAATGGCCGTGCGCGTCCCGAGCAAATTTGACATACGACGTCTGTGCAAGGCCGTCGGCGGCACGGCGCTCTCGAAAATGATTCCACCGACGAAAGAGGAGCTCGGTTACGCCGACAACGTTGCCACCGCCGAGCTCGGAGATACGGACATCGTTGTATTCAGTCTCGAGAGCAAAGAGAGTCGCATAAGCACGATCGTCGTGCGCGGCTCGACGGAGAATTTCATGGACGACATCGAACGTTCGATCGACGACGGTGTCAATACGTTCAAGGGCATGTCTCGCGACGGAAGGTTCTTACCCGGCGCGGGAGCAACCGAGATAGAATTGGCGGCTCAGATATCGGATTACGCCGATACACTGCCGGGTTTGAATCAATACGCGGTAAGAAAATTCGCCACCGCTTTGGAGATGTTCCCGAAAACTCTCGCGGAAAACTCTGGCAGCAGAGCGTCGGAGCTCCTGTCGAAGCTGTATGCCGCTCACAAAGCTGGCAAAAAGACTTGTGGCTTTGACATCGATGTGAGTATAGGCCTCGGCCTCTTTATTATTTCCGTGATCAACAAAAGTGATTGATTGTTTGTAACGGATATTGGTATTGTTGACAAAAAAATTCTTTATTTTGTGATGAGATTGAATAATATAATATAATAATATATAATATATATAATAATATAATCCTTGCGCTTCATGGGGATTCCTGAAGCGACGTGATACGAGCAATCATCGCCATAATCGTTGCGATGATTTCAATTATTATTATTTACCAGGACGATACCGCCGTATTGATCGACACCATGGAAGCTGGAATAATTGATGCTTACATCACGAAATCCTGGGCTCTGAAGTACGCCGTTGGTGCAGCTTGCACGATTCTCAAAGTCGATCAAATAATAATGGCGAAACGTGCCGGTGGGCCAAAACCGCGTGCAGGAAACGCGAACAGCGATGACGAATCGTAAACGTGAAAGATCGTTTTTCTCATCATCATTCGCGAATAACGTTACTTTTTTTTTATCACTGTCTTATCGAAAGAATACTTTCACGCTTAAGGAGTTTGTTTCACGCTCGTCAATGGTATTCAGGTGTGCCTGAACACGCGACATCGCAACGTCGGTAAGTTTCTTTACGAATTGTATGCGGTTTTGTAATGAAACTGCAATTTGCGTCATCCTTCATCGTTGACAATAATAAAGGATCAATTTCGCTCTTGTATTGCAATATTTCATGTTTATCTTCTTGTATTTTTCTTGTATCGGATTCGAGAAAGTTGTCGAATCGTTTGCAATACGCATCACATACGCCCTCTCGAGATTTCCTTCAGAATCTTCGCGAAATTGTGCCTCCTTTCGAGATCCGAATTTCCGTCTCACGTACTCGAATCTTCGCGACTGTTGGCTGGCCAGGATAAACGCGGAGAGCGCGGGCTACGCAGTTCACTATTCAAGCAGCGGTCGAGAGGAAACGTACATCTTTTTACCAAGCTTTTTCAGACCGAGTTCGGTAGTTTAAAGAAAAACCTTCGCGGTGTCGATTCTTTCGATCGACGAGGATTCTCTCTTCGAGGTAAAGTCACTGATTATTACGAACGTTCAGCTGGAGACCCGCATCTCGGCGGCGAAGATTTTGATTCCCGTCTTGTTCAACATTTTGCGCAAGGATTTGAGCGAAAGTACAAGAAGAATTTGCGCGAAAAAACGAAAAACATGCTCTGAATTATACGTCGGTGCTTATTATTATTATCCATGAAAATGTACAATTATTTTTTATATATTTACTGCGCTAGCTGAGCTGAATATTTTTCAACGCGCAGATGTTCTCCACTTCTTGGATCTTTAATAACGCACCGGCCAGTGCGTGCCTTATCAGATGAAACTTTGAGAGACTCAGCTCAAAAGTGACGCGTTCTCCGGTGCTGAGGATCCATTCCATCAGTATGACGGGTTTTAGAACCCTCGACAGCGAACTGTAATGTTTTTCTGAATGTAGTATCGTTTTTATTGAAACCCTGACAAGGTGCATCATTGTTTATCGCTTTTCGATACTACTTTAATTCGTTATGACGCAACAAAAAGCAATTGGAAAAATCCATGTTTTGTAAGTTTTGACAAAAAAGTGAAACGAACCTGGAAGAAATTGTGACGTCTATTCGCCATAGGCACTTTTTCACACGTGGAAATGTCTTTGTTTTCTCCGTGAGGCTGGACAGCATCGATGACCTTTTGTGACCATAGAGGACAGCGCACAAATCGTCTATGCACTCGTTCTCGAATCTGGTTGAGAAAAAATCACACATCGTGCTACGTTTTGAAATTATCCATCTTCCATCACAATTTCACTGATTTCAAGTGCATTTGGCAAAAAACTTTGAGCACAGTTCGAGTCATTCGAATGATTTCTCAAAATAACAAAATATCAGTTTCAAACTTACTTTAATTCCTGCAAGCATTGCTTGAACTCTGCGTTTTTTATGGAATTATTAGGCGCCCGGAGATGCACGCTGATTATCGCAAGTATAGCAGAGTACCATTCGTCGACTTTGCTCTGTGGTACATTGTATTTTTCTGCTATTCTTTCCAGCACGCCATCCTCGATGTGTTCCCGTTCTATAGATTTCACTGCAACTGTGTTAATAAGGATCGCGATGAGTGAAACGGTATAATAACGCAATTAAAACAATAATGATACAAACAAACAATATGATTTACACGGCGAATAATCAACAGAGCTTGATAACTAACAAGACTGGAAGTTATGTTGTTGACATTATCTCTTACGTTGAACGAGAGGTCGTAGTAATGTTTTTTTCAATTCCGACAAAAGTTTTCCTTTATTTCCTAAATTGGATGACAGTTTCGTTAAAGCGGTTCCATACATGTTTTTCAATGTTATTTTTTATCACAGACTGGTCCAGACCACGGGGTCCAAGTCTCAGCGGAAAAATTGTACCCCAAAGTCGCCGATCTCGTCTACTAGAGGCGCTAGTGTGCCCAAGTTTCTCTCTCGCACACTCTCTCTATCTCACTCGCGCATCCCTGCGCACCCTGGTCCAGACTGGGTAGAACTAGATGACATGGAACGTATCGCATACGATACATGCGTGGCAGTCTCGCGGATTATGATTGCTACACCACTACTGCCACCGAGTGCCGAACAAGGCAGCAGGGTCACTCATGAGTAAACACTTTTTTCTTTCGTTTCAAAGCTGATTGCGATTACTCTGAAACACGAAACCAAATCTTTGGTACAAAATTTGCGATAAAATGCAGGTACGAAAGCGCAGAAGCTTTTATCGATGCAAACCGACGTCGTCGCAACCACCCTTCTCGTTCGTCTGTTGCGGCTGCGTCAGGTATGTTGCCATATGTCGCTCATAAATTCGACGATCGACAAAGAAGATATCGAGGAAAATGTCTCGGAGGGCACGGATGAGGCGGTTGGTTTGGCAGCAGCAATGAACAACGTATCACTCGACGAGGGGGATGACGAGATAGGCATAGACAAGAGGGTCGCTGAAGGCTTGTTGACCTCCAAAAATCCTGTTTTCGATCCGAATCGTCGAAGCTCCAAGGTGCGTTCTCAGCAGACCCCAACTTCTTTTGTCTTTACGTCCGTATTATTTTTATTTTTCTCCGTCTTTTGCGTATATTCTTGCAGATAAGGGCGGTTATCGCCAAAGTCAAAGAAATCACCAAGACCAGCGACAAAGCCATAGTCGTCTCGCAGTGGGTGTCCCTTCTCGACATCGTCGGACGTGAACTTGAACGTATAAAGAACGTTTCGTACCGTATGTTCACGAGCAAAGTTCCGGTTAAAGATCGGCAGGTAAGATTTTTACTCTTTTACGCTTGAGATGTTGATTTTCTTTCGATACCGTTAAAAAAATTGACAAAAAAAATATTCAAGCGACCTTATCGCCTCATTCGTCGGGGTTCGTTTTCGTACCTCGTACTTTTGCGTCGGGAACAAAATTTCGAGCGGAAGTATCGTCAATTTGTGATGCGACGTTCGAAAATCATATTTGCCGAACTCCTTTTATCGAAAATATCCTGACGCGTGACTGCATTTGACTTTAAACAAAGATAATATCACCGAGTGAAGTTTTACGAACGATCTTACGAATTTAGGGAATAGTGGACGACTTTAATTCTCCCCAATCGGAAACGAATGTTCTTCTTTCATCATTGACCGCGGGTGGAGTGGACTTGAATCTGGTCGGTGCGAATCATTTATTGCTGATAGACATACACTGGAATCCGCAACTTGAGTGTCAAGCTCAGGATCGAATATACAGAATCGATCAAAAAAAAAAAGTTTTTATATACAAGTAAGTTGAGAAAAGGAAAATTGAATATCGAAAGCGTTGTTCTTACGCGCGATTTTTTTTTCGCATCAGATACATCTGCACCGATACGATCGAAGAGCGCATCCAATACCTCCAAGAGAGAAAGATGGAAATCGCTGGTAATCGTTCGAGCGGCGTCGAAGAAGTAGGGGCGTAAAGACAAAAGAAGTTGGGGTCTGCTGAGAACGCACCTTGGAGCTTCGACGATTCGGATCGAGTGATACGTTGTTCATTGCTGCTGCCAAACCAACCGCCTCATCCGTGCCCTCCGAGACATTTTCCTCGATATCTTCTTTGTCGATCGTCGAATTTATGAGCGACATATGGCAACATACCTGACGCAGCCGCAACAGACGAGCGAGAAGGGTGGTTGCGACGACGTCGGTTTGCATCGATAAAAGCTTCTGCGCTTTCGTACCTGCATTTTATCGCAAATTTTGTACCAAAGATTTGGTTTCGTGTTTCAGAGTAATCGCAATCAGCTTTGAAACGAAAGAAAAAAGTGTTTACTCACGAGTGACCCTGCTGCCTTGTTCGGCACTCGGTGGCAGTAGTGGTGTAGCAATCATAATCCGCGAGACTGCCATGCATGTATCGTATGCGATACGTTCCATGTCATCTAGTTCTACCTTGATGATAACTTTTTGCACTTGACTGGAGTTGCCTAGCATCTGAAACGGTGTTACATCCGTAAATCGAAGCTTAGAAAAATTCTCCGGCAAAATCTATAAATCGGATCGGTTTGAAATTTTTGTGGCTATTCAGTGATATAGCCCGGAGGGACTGACGATTTTAGAATTTCGAAATTTTGAAAAAAATTTCACTCCACAAAAAAATTTTTTTGAAAAATTTCTAAATTGCGAAATCGTCAGAAATTTAGAAAGATTCTCAGGCAAAATCTATAAATCGAATCGTTGGCGTATGAACGTTGAACGTTTGAGTGACAGCCGAAAGAAGGAAAACTTACTGTGACACTTACTCACAAAAAATTGATCCATTTTTGCATAACGACAATGAGTATCGCTCTATAGCGGCCATTTCGAAGCAGCGATGAAAATTATACTCCAAGAGCGGATGAAACACTTGGAAGAGTTATAGCGCGTTCGATGTTTGCTCAGAAAAATTGCGTTGTTGCTAATTAACGGAAGATATCCGACGTAATGCCAAATAACGGTTTTGTTCAAAAGTGCGGTTTTTAAACAGTCGGATGCAAAAAATTCCTCGACAAGGAGAAGAATTTATTTCGTCGATATCCGATTTTGATTTGACATTTGTAATATTAATTCAGCTATAGATATACGCATTTGAGAGAGCTTGAGATCGTTTTCTCCACTCCCGATATCGTCACATTTTTCAATCGAAAAAATCCTTCAGAAAGACTCTCGCTGCGCATTCATCGTGAAGCTGGTCCTTCATGGGTCCATATGAATCATGTTCAACTGTTCTGTAGCTACAAAATCATTGAAGAACGACCAGTGTGTATCCCGAAACTAAATTTCATTGAGAGCAGATCTGTTTTCTTCTCATTAAAAAATTGAACGGAAAAATGTGAAATACAAATTGGTAAATACGTATTTTTTTGTTCAGTGCGATTTTCTAGAAAAAAGATAGTCTTAACGGTAAGCCCACCGACCTAAAAATCCATAAACACCACCGGTTCATTGGCATAATGCTGTTGTATTTAATCGATTTAGCGTGAAGAAGAACAAGCAGAAAAAACGCAGAAGCGCAGGGAACAGACGAGGTGAAAGACTCATCTTGTACGTGTCGTATGAGCCGTCGGCTATTTTTTCGCAACGGAATTCCTTTTTAATCGACGGAGCATTTCTGTGTCATACATCAGGAATGGTGTTACAGTCGATTTACACGGGGCACAAAGATTTTTATCATTTGTTAAACGTTTCAAACAGAGTTTCTCTCCTTCGTTATTGCAACAAACAGACATACAGGCGGAATTCACGTTGGCATATATATATCATGTTATTTCACATGCCGTATCGTGGGAGCTTTTTTTCCGCGTTGATATTTGCCGATGTGTTGCGCGCATATTCGAAAGTATCCCGAAGGCGGGGACCGAAAAAATTCGTATAACCAGCACCGTTCGCCTGTACAGCGGAGTAATTATTCGTCATTTACTCTACTAGACACGAGCAAATAAAATATTATTTGCTGTGCGTAGGCATACAAACGTATATACACGGTAAATATTCAGGACCGAGTGGCTGAAATACCGGCTCTTATCGCGTCTATCCGTTATCTCGCAACCCGCACTTGAAGAAAAATGAAGAAAAAAGAAACATTGTGCTGCCATCTGGATATATAATGTAACATCGCGTACTGCTTTTTTTTATGCGCTCGGGGATAAATAATACCATGCGGGCAAGTTGGGCTTTGCATATTCATTAGGATTTACAGTTTCGAGCTGTGCGTATGTGTGAAAGAGCCTGCATCGCGTGTGTTTGAATAAAAGACATTAACGGAGTGACACGATTTTAATAATACGAGTAGGCTCGCGTGAATGCATCCTGACGCCGATATCCGGATAGCGCTTCTCAACTACTAAACTGACGATAGTCGAAACAAAAATGCGGGTGGGGGCGTTAGTGTCGGCAAAGGGCATTCGCAACGAAATTACATCGATCGGTACGAAGAAAAATCGATGAAATATTCTAATATTTCCAAATTGTTTAGTATTGAAGTATTTTCCTTCGTCGCACCTTTCTCCGCGTTTTTTTTCTCTCGAACAACAAATCGTCCGTACACGAGAAACCAGTCTCGCGCACGTTGAAACGGTGTTTGCAGATTTTCATTTGTTTTTCGATTTTCTTGCGAATTACCAGCGTTGAAATGTAAATCAATGAATTTTCACGGTTTTTTCGATAAGCCAAACGTACTTTCGCACCGTCGGTAGCGCAGAAAGAAGACTCGAGAGATTCGCATCGAAGTTACCGACCGAGGTCAGTGATGTTACTTTTCGTTCGAAACATTATTCACCGTGGACATACGTGAAGTGTGCATGTATGTGCACGACGAACGCTCCGTTTGAATTGCAAATAGAGCCGCCGCCGAATAGTATTTACATGTACGTGTATACGACAGGCGCGGATTACTCATAGATTCTTACTGATGCGTTGGCGCTTCGTATGCTATCGCTTGATGCCCGTTAAAATCTATGTTCTCCATGATGTCACGATCATGATGGAATGACGATGCATGAATAATGTGCAGATACGCCTTTTTCTGTTCAATTAGTAACGATACCATTACACTAGTTTGCCATCAATCATAATTATCAAAAACGCATTCAATCGGTCCGTCAGCACCAGACAAAAGCAACGATAATAACACCACCGGCACGATACCGTACAGTTGGAGTTCGGTAGAATGACCAATGGTTTCAATAATCCAACGTTGTGCTTGTCTTTCAATTGATTGCTGCGGAATGATGAATTACATATTTTTACGATAAACCTAGATCTAAAATAAAGGTTACAAAATATATACGCGAAAATATCTGCAGGTGTTTCGTCACACGATAACTAAAAACGCTCAACTACCGGTGTACCACGGAACTTGCCGGAACACGTTCTTACTTTTTTCACCGTCGAGAAAATAAAAAAGGAGTTTCAGTGTACCATAACCTAAAAACCGAATGTCAATGAGTTAATCCTTCGGCCGTTTATTCAATCAATTTTTGTTCCAAAGTACGACATACCAAGGAATAATGAGTTCAGCGAGTGATTGGCCCGAGGTGATTACCGCAGCCAAAGAAAACAGACACGAGCTTGTATTATCGCGTACAGACGTATCGAAAAGGATTGCCGAATCTGGCTTACATCGCAGCATCTTTCAACTTCAAAATTTGAATTATCTCGCGATACATGAAACTTGTCTCGAAGTTATCCCCGATGACATTGCCAAACTCGAAAACCTCACTACCCTCGTCTTGCACACGAATAAAATAAAAACGTTACCCGAAGCTATAGGCAGTCTGACGAAACTCAGAGTACTCGATTGCTCGAGAAATACAATCGAAAAGCTCCCGCTCGCTCTTGCCAACCTGCCGCAGCTTGCCTCGATAAATTTCAGCTGCAATTTGTTGAGCGAATTACCTTGTCAATCGGCCAATACGAAACTTAGCTCGCTCGATTTGTCCAACAATAAGTTGGAAGTTTTCCCTGATGTCTGCTATCGAGAACTCGTACATCTCGCGGAGATCAGGGTGAACGGTAATAAGATAAAAGAATTACCACCCGGCGTATCCTGCTTGGCAGCTCTGAAGCTTTTGGATCTTGCGGACAATTCGATAAAAGGCAAGATTTGTTTTTTGTCATATAAAACCTATATTTTTCGTTTCTTATAAGCAAAAAAGGAGAAACGCATCAATTGTTTTTTCAAATGTAATTGATAAAATTTTGAGGTACTTCAAAGTGGATGAGCAAGTAGTGTCGTGTGTTTCACACTTTGACGATCGCATTTAGTTACTCGTCAATAGTTATCGCGTAACTTGTTAATTTTTCCGCTGTTAGTACTGTAGTAATGTTAGTACCGATAAAGCACACGGAGAGGAGCCAGTAATTATCGCGTTAATAAATTCTTCCCATTGCAATTTTGGCCATGTTATTTCTTCAAATCTCTCTCTCGCTGTAATACACAGCATCAATAATAAAAAAAACCCTTCTTCTCACTAATATCAATCGTTATTTTGTAGTTATACCCGGCGAATTGGCGGATTGCGCAAAGCTCAAGGATTTAAACTTGAAAGGTAATTCTCTAACCGACAAAAGACTCTCCAAATTGGTGGATCAATGCAGAACCAAGCAAGTCTTGGATTACGTCAGACAGCATTGCCCGACATCGGAGAATCCGGAGAACAACGCGGGGGGTGGAAAGTCCAGAAAGGGCAAGAAAGGACGAAAGAACTCTGAGAACGACAATATGGGAAAGAACGTGGAATCCCTGTGCCATAAAATGAAAATTCTCAAGGTCAACGACGACAATCTTGTGATAAAGATTACCGAAAACATCAAAACCGTTAGACCTCACATAGTAGCGTGTATCGTTAAAAATTTGTCCTTCACCGATGATAGTTTCAAAAAATTTATTCAATTGCAAACGAAAATGCACGAAGGTATCTGCGACAAGAGAAACGCCGCTACAATCGCCACGCACGATCTCGATCTGCTGACCCCCGGTACTGCCGGTTTTACCGGAGAAATTCAAAAGTCTCTTTAGTTTTTTTTCTTACTCACATTCGGTCGCTTCGTTTATTCCATGTAATTTCAGGTGATTTAACGTACACGGCAAAATTACCAAACGAAATCGAGATAAAACCGCTGATGCGCAGCAAGACGTTCACCGGTGCCGCCCTCTTTCAGCAGCTCCAAACCGAAGCGATCAATTTACGGAAAGAAAAAAAGCGAAACGTTTACTCGGGCATTCACAAGTATTTATACTTGCTGGAGGGAAAACCGTTGTATCCTTGTCTATTGGATAGTTCGTCACGAGTCGTTTCATTTCCGCCTATAACCAACAGCGACATCACAAAAATGTCGCCTAGCACAAAATCCATGCTGATTGAAGTAACAAGCGCGTCAACGCAACAAATTTGCAGGTAAAGAATAAAAAGACGTTTGCGCAAATTAATTTTTCGTCCACACTCGTACGAAAATGTCATTCCTCTTTTTCAACGCTGTTCCAGAAATGTTTTGGATGAATTTTTGAAAGAATTGGTGGTTCTCGGACTCGGTAATCATTCCGAAACGGAAGGATCGCGGGATTTTCACGAGTTGCACGTTGAGCAAGTGAAAATCGTGGACATGGAAGGTAACATGAAAGCCGTTTATCCATCGAGAACGGACTTGGTATTCGAGGAAAATGCGATCGCTATCATAAGAGAATAGACGGAATTTATTATTTTTTTTTCTTAACGATTTATTTTTTTCAATCCAGCTCGTCTGCTCTCGATAATCTCAGCTTCGAGTTTCGTTGGTACAAAGTAAAAAATAATACAGTTAACGAGTACAATGATTTTTTAAAATATATTTCAGTCACACAGTCGAGCCAGTATCGTGTTACTTTTTTTTCATTATAGTTTTTGCAAAATAAAATTCGACGACGTAGGCGAGATACCGGAAACGCGGTCTATTCCCGCTGGACTTGCGGGCCACTTCCGTCAAAGTGTGACTCTAATCCCCGCAAATTTCGAATAAATGATTTGTTGTGCAGTAACACCTCCTCCTGCCAGCGTGGGATTTCAAATTCATTATATTACAGCGCGATGTTCGATGACAGAGTTTCATGAGGTGTCGGTGCTTCAGCTGGAAAACGGTTTCGCGCATGAAAAGAGAGTGCAGAGGCCGTGTACTAAAATATGTCTGAAGAACGTCGTTCCAACCAGCCTGTTTACCCAATTTTTTCTTTTCATCCTACGTATCTTATGTCTTTCGCTTGTTTTGAATTTCGAAACGCTGAGAAATTCGCGGTTACGAATGTTTCAGCCAATAGCAACGACGCGCCGCGGCAGCACCACTGCGCATGGACGTTACCTTTCCTCCCCTCCCTTTTCCTCTACGCACAAGCCGGTCATACTGTTTTGCAAAAACACACACCCCCCTCTCGCGTTTACCTGACGTTTCGTGCCTTATCGCTGTTTTTACGAAGAATCAACGGTTTTTGTAAAAGAATATTCCGTGCCTAAGAGAAACTGCGAGTGGAATGATTCGAAGCCTCGCGTGAGTACCAAAGTGAGATTGCATTTCTTTTAGCCTATCGATATTTATTTCTCTTCTCGACATCGTGTTTATGTCTCTTCGGTGATTGCCATTGAAAGTTACCAAAACATGCGCGAATGTTCAAAGTGTCAACATGGCGCCGAAACTCGACCAAACATGACGGGAAGATCGGGAACCGAAAGTTGAGGTTAGTTTTTTCAATTTGTTTTTATATATTAATCCTCATCGAATAGAAAAATATCCATCCATCGCCCTTTTTTCGTTCACTCTCTTCGACGTTCCTCAAATTGCCGCAGTTTCGTTATCTTTCCACGAACATTCGAATTTTCTTTGTTCCCAAATTGAACCAAAGCCAATACAAAACTTTGCTCTGAAATTCCTTGCCCATATCGTATCAGAGGGGGTGTTTTATATTTAGTATGAAGACACTTTTGTGCGCGTGTTCCGCAACGTTTCTTTGTTCCCAAGATCATCCGCAAACTGTCAAGTTTGTGCACGTTGACTGTTTTCTAAGAAAAATTCTCATTGCGATGCAACCCGTGATGTTAATTTCGAAAAACAAAAACTATTTTTATTCGCATTTATCGATCGAAACGAAGGTACAATATGAATGGTGAATGATTTTTTACCTAAAAAAATACATGTATACACAAATATATAGAGGTACCTGGTATTCAGGAAAAATAGCGCACAAAGGAATGCAAGATATCACTAAAGTGACTAAATCACACGGCTGACGTTGCGTCCAAAAATGCTCGATTTTCAGTCGACTCTTGTTTTTGTAAAAAACAAATTGTCGAAACACGATATATACACAACACGTTTTGTCGTACGAATCTCTTCGTACATGTACATTATATTCAACTTTCTTAACAGGAAGAACAAAGTGGGAGGATTTCTGTGTGACTAGCGAATCTTTGATGTCGATCTTTTTTATCCACGCGTCTCTGTCTCGTCGCTTTGAAAAATGATATTCAATCGCTCTTACGCAGAGCTTCGCGCTCTTTCACGTCGATTATGCTCAAATTTATGCAAGCCACATAGCCGTGTAAGAGAGACAAAATTGTTTTAACAAAGGCAATGGGCGCCGAGACGAACATGACCGCTCTCAGCAAGCTTATTCCCGCCACTGTAAAGAAAAACAGAAAAAACGAACATGGTCAAAGCCAGTTTCGATCCGTCGAGCACGGCTGCAATTTTTCGAGAAAATATACAAACATAAAGGTCCTTCGGTGAAATGTAGGAGGTACAAAGCTGCGTAGAATCCTTCGTTACCGGCGCACATGAAAAATAAAACTTGACGGTTGGTGTAATAAACCCGCATTATAGGATTTTCCGACATGTCTATGAACTTGTGACTCGTCTTTCCTTGAAGCAGCGAGCTGCAAACGCGAAACTGGGAGATAAATATTTGACGACAACGTTTTTTTAAATGAAAAAAAAAACGAAAAAATGTTTTTTTACGTGTGCAAGAATATCCAATGGCAAGCGATATCTATAGCCATGCTGAGCTGAAACCAAAAGGCGTAGGATGGATAAAACATGCTGAGATTGACGAGGAGACACATGGTGCCTATGCGATCCGTCAATTGATCCAGAATGGCGCCAAATTTGGTGCTCTGATTGAAATATCTGGCGGCATGACCGTCAACTGCGTCCAACAGAGCGCTGATGATGTAACACCATGACGCGACGACGTAATGCGTCGGCATGAAGTAGAAAGATATCAGAGCCAAAAACACCCTTGCAAAGCCTGTGGAGAAAAATATATTTCTCAGTGACTCGGAGGTGGGAGCAATTTCCGACACGCTCGAAAGAGCCTCTCGGGTTGGGAATAATCGGCGATCGATATTTCAGAGGGAGACCTTACAATGCTGGCTAATATCGAACAGAGTCGAGAATAATTATTATCAAGTCCGATGTTTTCTATTGGTTCATCCATCGGAAAAAACTTAATTACATTATTCATTTAGAATGACAGTGAAATTGATTCGTAAACTGAATTTGGAGCATGGATAGAGGATAATTAGAAGTTTACACGAACGAGAGTATAACATTACATCGTTGCAACATGAATTACCTATAATGTTTGGCACGAAGAGAAATATGTTTTCGGTTTCGGTCATTTTTCCCTTCCCTTTCTGACGTTTTGGAGAGCAATGTGTTTCGGTTTCAACACGCTGGATATACGCCGTAAATGGTACGGTAATTATCGTCGAGGTACGGAATAATCGAAATTCACCCAATTATCGCGACGTACACAAACACCGATGCAAAAACAATTGGCTCGTGATTTACTGGCTTATCGATTATAAGAATCAATTTATAATGAGAAAAACAATGCAAATGCACGAAACCGTAACGCTCGCCTGCCCGGCACGTACTGTCGTTCTTTTCCGGCTCTTGTTTTCGGAAGGAACGATTGGGTACGCGATGTACTCGCACTTGCTCCGACGAAGTCAATGAATGGGCGCGTTGGGTTAAAAACAAGTCTGTGGTACAATGATGAAAAAAAAACAATAGAGTTGTAGCGAACGCCGCGCGCGGGTAGGACAAAAAAAAGGTTCGCGAGTTCGAGATTTATCGATCTTCTGACGGCGCATCTGGGATTACCAGGGCCGTAGATCATCCAAGGTCTTTGTATCTCTCTCTCTCTCTCACTCGCCATTTCTCCTTTCGCACTTTCCTCTTTGAAGTAATACGACACCGAGTCATTGTTTGATACAATTATTTAATTAACATTAGTCAAGCAAAGTGATTTATAAATATCGTTCAATTAATGCCATTTCACAAGCTTCTAGTCCATAGAATATTTAAAAGTGAGCTAGCGATCTATGGATCGTTCTGTAAAAATCGTTCGAGCCTAAGTCGAAGCATTTTCAACGTTGCAAGTTTTTTTCAAAGATTTACGAGTATATCCAAAATTTTCCAGAATTATGAGTATGACATTTTTCGTCTCAATATTAGATACATCAACATAGTTACGAATTAATTTTGTGCCTTGGATCAATGGATGCAAAGGAAAGGAAAGGAAAGGAAAAATGATGCCACAAATTGAAAATATTATTCCATTGTATTATTTTGCCTATATCGCAAGGCATGAATTGTATTCTTCGGTACTCGCGTTGGAACAATTGTGCGAAATTCGTGCGTTACGGCCCTGAAAATCCCCCAGACCGCATTTTCGGTGAGGCAAAACGGGTGGTTCTACCGTGTACGTTGTGAGCGTGAGGCTCCCTTTTCCCCTTGTTTCCTGCACCGCCGTCTGCGCAAAAGCACTTTACTCGTGGGTTTTTTTTTTCGGATACGTGTGTGTTTTCCGCGAGGAAAAAAAATATATATCGTAAAGCAATTGTGCGTCAAGTTTGTCGAAGCCTCGGTAGTGAACTCTTGTATACACGTGTATTATTCAGAAAGAGATTTGGACGAAATGAAAACTTGTTCCATCGGTGTAGCGTCGGTGTAGCGTCGACTCTAGCCTAAAGTGTAATTAACGCAGAGACTCGTATCGGTGTGGTATATTCTCACTTATCCCTCTCTCTCTCTCTTGCTCTTTCTATTCATCGAACGCACACACCCGCACTCGCGAATACACAATTGTGAGTTTCGGATGGAACTCAACCGTTTCTCTTGGTGTATCAAGTGTGGATTCCGCAAATTTTACACATGGTAACGATACGTGAGAGAAAGAGAAGGGAGTGAGACAGAAAGAGAGAGGGAGGGAGGCTTACAGTGCTTGGATCAAAACACACGTTCGAATCTAAAGTTTTTGGAATCTTTTATAATTTCATGGGTGCTGCGATAAAGTGATGAGAGAATAACGCCGTTCGCTTCTCCAACTTGAACGATCGATAACTTGTCGAGAGAACACGGTGTATGTTCTTCTACGCTCGTGTATGTGCGTACGTGTTCGTGCGCGTGTGTTTGTGAGCGCGATGTTTTCACCCAACGTTCTTGTCTTTCTCTTCTCCTCGCGAACAAACGGAATAAAGATTCATGTTTGATATTAAAACGACAGAGAAAACATGCGAGGTTATCACGAGCGCCACGGCGTGTCGAATGCCAAAGCAGTGACGCGATCCTAAAATTGCAGTTTCCGCAAGATCACGCTGCAATTGTGATTATTATTTATTTCCAAACGAATACCATTGCTTCGATTTCCCTCATTCGCTCTCCCTCTCTCCCTTTCCCCTGTGTTTTCTGTCGAATACACCAATCTCATTTTTATCTCAATTATTGAGATACTTTGTTGAATGTGCATCTTTTTGAGAGAAAATTATTAGAGCGAATATAACGATAGTTCGTTTGCGTCTCAACGTCTTTCGAAAAATCGTCATCTAGCGTTGAAAAAACGGGAATAATTTTTTTTTCTAATGCGACAAACCCGGGTTTTTTATATTCCCGGTAGCCATTTTGAATTTATCAACCTTCCATTCGTCTCCAACCAATTAAAACTCACTGCATTGTGTTTCAACTTTACGACTAACAACGAAAACAACGAGATTTTATTCTTATCATGAAACATTTTTTTCTTCGTTCCACTTCCCATCGCGGTGAACTCCTCTCCTAATTATCTTTGCAAATATGCACAACAGTCGACTCGTTTTATGAAAAAAAAAGAATAGAACTGCATCCGAGCGTCTTCACCTTTTTTGTCCCCTGCAATAGTACGGTGCGGCGATAATCTTGCAATCTCGTAAAAGAGAGTTTCGATATATTTACCAAAAGAAATTACCGTGAATATGAACACGAGAGTGCCTCGGTGTTCGATGTATATGACAAACAGTAGAATATATGAAGTGAAACCTTCAACATTCGTTTCTTATATGAAGAATCACCAGAAGACCAGGTAGTGAAAAAGGCCGATCGAAATTGTGTTTTTGAGGTTAAAAATCTGAGCGCCATCGCGCGCGTGAGTGACGAACGGGAAAAAAGCAAAACTATGTCTCATTCCTTCATTGCCGTGTGCGTGCTCTCTGCGAGTTTTTCCATTTTCAAAAGTAACGCAAACAATCGAATCCTCGCGCGTTACATCACGAATAATCTTGAAAAACGCTAGACGCTGTTAGTCTCTCATTCTTCGATCGGGAAAGGGCAACTCGCGAGAAAAAAAGAACGGTTCGAACGGTGTCATTTTTTGTTTTATTTACATTCTGTGCAATTTGCTTTTGTCGTTCGTGCGTGCACTACAATTAAAAAATCGCCAAAGGCGCAAAATCACGCGTTTAACCTCAATATACGGTCGGTCTATTGTAACATTTAGTGTTCATCGAAAAGTGTCATGTGTTTCCGCCCACTTTGGCGAGATGGCGACGTAGAAAAAGACGCGACGATTGTGTCGATTTCCATTTAAGAACAATACAGTTGTCCTCGATGTATCGAAACGAATTGTCGTGGACGTTATTCCCTTCGCAATTGTCCATGCATCAAAACTGTCACTTGTCTTCAATGTACTCGTAATATTCACGATCGAGCCGTAAAAGAAATTAGCAAATTCATATATCAAGCAGTTAGAGACATAACCTAAAAAGTAAAACTACGATTTTATCAAACGAACAAACATCGTTTGTTCGTTATGATCTTCGAGTTTTCGCGTTCACTGGATCGTCCATGTTGAAAAACAGCGCCGGAACACCCTGGCTGCCGGGAGATCCTCCTTTATTCTGACAGTGAAAAAGAGATTCAACGGAAAAAAGAAAGACGGTTAAAATGACGATTCTGCTATGAGCACGGCGAACACTGCGCTGTCAATACCAATTAAAATGGCCCCAGGGCCGGATAATCTTCAGGAACCAATGGCTCCTGACGGAATTGATGAGAAAATATCGGATATGGTGACGACAGACGTGATTGCAACACCAAATCCAGATCTTTCCGTTGCAACAGTCGCGTCCACAGCGACAACGTCAACTTCCGGAACTAACGTTTTCGTTTCTGTCAATATCAACAATCACGCTGTCCCCACGTCGTTGTCCAGTGAAATTATCGTAAATACGGCAGAAACGGAAAACACCGAATGTAATACGAATCAAAGCTCTAGTGCTGTTGCTAGTGGTGAAAATAAACAGGTAAGATTGCCGAGACACAATTAATTTCGATCCCGCCCTCGTGGAGTTTATTCATTTAATTTTTATAGCAACCACGTTCACGAGAATTTATTCAAAAGTTGGCTGAACAAACTGGACGATAAATATTCCGAGTGGCCGCTTTCGATCACTTTGCAGCATCACATTTCTAAACGTTTTTTTTTCCATCCTGCGATTCAATGGTGAGATTTGCCCTCTTGAAATACCACGAAATTCGGATTCTTTAACGATTTCTTCATCCACGACCCTGAGTGACTTGCATCGCATAAGTTGACCACGACGCAGCATTATCAATTCTGTAATTATTAAAATACGTTTAAAGTATTGCGCTACAACGGAAGAATTCCAAGCTTTCGCAGTGGCATTCCGGTGGCGCACGTTTGAACGCTCAAGTACGATTTGTTTTGCCATTATTATGCTTTGATCTTTTCCAATTTATTTCATGTTTATATCGTCATATTTTTGTGTTTATTGACTTTATAGCAAAGAATTGACACTTTAGTCTCGTTTCTTTCCAACGAAAATGTCGTTGAATGTTATAAATTCTATGATTGCGAAAAATATCACGCAATTTTGACACAAAGAATTTTTAAGTGCATTTACCGTGCATTCTTGATAGCAGAAACTTCATCGTCGTGCACCATCGACATCGATTACAGCCTAGTTTCACATTTTCTAACAAATTTAAACTGCTGCTGTACAGCCCACCACCAATTACCAAGTATGATCGACCGTTATCGGAAAGCATTGATTACAGAGAACATAGATTCGGTTTGCTAAAACTAAAACAGGAGACTGAAAAGTTGAACGGTAACATCAGAGGCTTTTGTCGGTGGCTGGAGCACAAATTCATATTGCTTGCGTGTCATAGAGATTCCAAAAATGGAATAGTCGATAAACGCCCTTACGTTTCGACAGTAAGCCAGTATCGTAAGCGAACAGGTAAAATTTCATCGAAGTTCAGGGCAAAACTTGTTTCGAAATCGATCGATAACATCGATTTCCAATATAAAGTTGGCAACAAATTGTTAAAAAAAAACTCGGTAAACATTTAGAGAACTCACTTTCTTTCATGTTCAGTAAATTCATTCACTTTACACGAATACACATGATTTTTTCTCACAGTTTTTCCATCGTTTCAGTTATTTTCAAATGCGTTTTGACAAAATTATTTAAAAAAATACATTCCATTAAAACTTATCGTATACAAAAATTATACGTATCGTATGCGATCCATTGGACAAATATCTACGTTTCTAAAAGTCTTTATAAATGAGTTTTCAAAAAAAATGTTTATCGATTTTTTAAGCACTCGAAAGTCGTATTCTATCACGGTTTCGTTGGGATTACAGATGAAGTCGAGTAAAATGCAAGTTCCGCCTGAAAAATACAAAAATGAATGAAATTTTTTGATAAAAACAGAGATAGAAATAGGGTAGGTTCGCCGGTTTTCGACCACTTAGTGGAATTTTCAGCTTTGACATGCAAAAACTATATATTTTTACGCTGCGATTGTTCAAGTAAAATTTTTTTTTTCTCTTTAAGAGGTTATTAATTAGTTGTTGAAAAAAAAAAACGTTTGGATGCAACCTACAATTAAAAAAAAAAAAAAATGAAAAAAACGTTGTTTTCGCCGGTTTTCGACCACATGTGTCGGTTTTCGACCATGCTTCGCCAGTTTTCGACCAGTCCGTTTTCAGATCTTATCCATGCAGCAAAATGCAATATTCTTTGGTATTTTATTTATTCTTCGTTTTTTTTTATCACACACACAAATGTTTATACTTACAGTGTTTAAACTTATCAAAATCGTTTACTTATTTTTAATCTTTGAAATTAGACTTTCTCGCAGCTTTGGAACTTTTTTCGCTTTTTATTTTTTTTCTTTGATTAATTTTCTCTTCCTTTTCAAGAGCTTTCCTTTTGCGATTTTCGGATCTTTCCAATTGGCGTTTTTGTACGCTCTCTTTTTTTTCGAGTTTTTGACTCTCTTTTTCTTCATAGAACCTTCTCCACGCCGATGAAGAAATAGCTGCTGGAATTTTCGCTCTTGGCTTTTTCGATTTGTCTGCTACTTCCGGAATAAATAAGTGTTTTGTAAAAGGATCTTTTTTTTTTTGTGGCGATTTTTCGGTATTTGTTGGTCCAGTTAAATGTAATGATGAAGAATGCACAGAGCAGTTTCTCTGCTCATTTTTCTTTATCATTTCAGTTTCGTCCTCGTTTAACACAGAGACAGTTTGTAGTACGTCGTGCGAATGAATGTTGTTGGCATTTTCATCTGTGGAACGTTGAAGATCCTGAATTACTTTAATGTTGGTCACCGGTTCCAGGAGAACAGACATATTTTCTTCTATATCGTCTGGATTTTCTGGATCAATTAAAAAACAAATTTCCGAATCATCGAGGTTAAAATCCGTTATATTTAAGTCTTCCGATACGATTTCTGGCAGAATTTCAATAAGAGGCAGCGCTGGAATATTTTTGTCATCACAGGGCTTGGTTTCAATGGCATTTTTATGTCCTGTCATATGTTCAGAATCTTTTATTGGAGTCAGTGCATTTTTTGATGAATTCCCAGAAGTAAAACTCTCAGAGCATGTCTCTGAGAAAGAAGACGAAGGGTCTTGATTTTTCGGGATGTTTTTTTTCAACTTCCTTATCTCCTTGAGTATTGGTTTTAAATTAATATCGAGGGCTTTGAAATTCGGCCTGAGATGTTTTAACACCTTTCTCGTTGCGCGAATATCATCATGACTAATTTCTTTTGTTTTTTCCTTTTTTCCATTCATTTTTTCAATTCTGTTTTTTACACATTTCGTGTAATCAACAGCATCTTCGTTGAATGGAAAAAGGCCGCAACGTTCAAATCCATTGATGATGTTGTTTTTCATTCTGCAATTACTCAAGGCTTCTTGAAATAAAGGGCAGAAATTCGTTTTCGTTACCGTCTTATTAATGTTTTCCGGTTTCGATAAAAAATTCCTCACCGTGTTTCGCCAATATTTTTTCAACGGTGCGAATACGCTCACATCTGCAGGTTGTAAGATGTGAGTCGTATTTGGCGGAAGAGCGTATAAAATTATGCCCAATTTGTCACACATATTGCTTAATGATAAAGACATATGTGACTTGTGCCCATCGACGAGTAATATTATTGGCTTTTCTATATTATTACGCTCGACCCAGTTATTAAAATCATTTGTGATATACTCGAAAAATACATCGTGCCTCATCCACCCACTTTCCGTTTTACCCAAACACCAATCTGGTGGCATGCTCTCCACGATAGCTCTCGGTGGACGAAGATACGGAAATATGATGAGCGGCGGAGAAATTTGTCCAGATGCGTTGAAGGTGACGAGCACAGTTAAATTGTCTTTTTCGTTTCCAGTGTCGGTTTTGTATAGGTTTCTAAACCCTCGAGGACCAATGACTTTTCCCGTTTTAGGGCACAGAGCAAAACCGCTTTCATCGCCGTTGAAAATTCTTTGCGGATTCTCCAATATATTTTCTTGGCCATTCGCCGTCAAAAAAGTGCGGAGCTCGCTGAACCAAAGCCTAATTGACTCCTCTGTGATGCATGCTCGTCCTTTGTTTATTCCTTCAGCTGTTCTTAATGAAACTTGAGGATGCCGTTTCAAAAAATTCTTGAACCATGTTTGCCCGGGTCGATCATCTTTGAATGGATTTTCCTTGTTAATATCCTTCATTATAGTCCGGATGCTGTCTAACAGTTCGGTTTTTTTTATTGGAAAACCACATTTGGCAATGTTGATGAGCCATTCAGACACTTTTTCCTCATTGTCTCTTCCCAAAATTGGGTCTGGTCCTCTGATTTTGATACCATCGCTTGCCTTACCGCTCAACCGGTCGATGATGGTTGTTTTGGGAATATTGTATTCTCTACATGTTCGCCGAATTCCCTTCCGCCCTTCGCGAATATCAAACAATGCTTTTTGCAACGCTTCTTCCGTATACGCGGCAGTCTTTTTTCTTTTTTGTTTGGCCATCTGAAAAAGAAATTACATGTCTTTTATTGTTTTTGTATTTCTTTGATAAGCTTAATTTTTTACTTATCTAATACCTTTTCTTGTTTATCCAGTTACTTAAATAAATTTTATTATTAAATTTTTCAATTAACCTTTAGTTGTGTATTTTTTTCAATTTTCGGCATTTAAATTCGTTTTAAATAATCTCTTATCTGGTCGAAAGTTAATTTATTTTCAAGTAATATTTTAATTTTCGACCACAAGTTTGTAATGCAATATTTGACTACTTAAAATTTTTTTTCGCCGGTCGAAAACTCAACCCATTATTATCTAACAAAAATGACACTATTTTTATTTTCAAGATTTTTTTACAATTAAGTGTCTAAAAAAATTAATTTTCTATCCATGTCATCGGTAATTTGGCCACCCGGTCGAAAACTGGCACTCTTGAAAGAATTATAGGTTAGTTTCCGACCACATGAATTATTAATTTTTTCGCGATATTTGAAGGGAAATTCTTATATAGTTTGCATTATACAGTCATAATGAAGAAGTTTATGAACATTTATCATGGACATTGCCATAATAACACATAAAACTCACCTCTTCGTTCAGGGTCTGTCACTCCACTTCTCGCTCAATCCACGTAAATCGTGCTGCCTCTATAGCTGATGCTCAGCTGAGGCAAGTGTGACTGTTTTAGTTTTCAGTTAAACCTGTAATTTCGTAACTTATAAATACATCATTTAAAGCTCAATTATTCGGTATTCCCCTGAAAGAAAATTTGTTGAGGTACCTAACCTGATAAAGATAATATTACATGCTTAAAAATTTGGACGTTACGCAGTGGTCGAAAAGGGGCTGTGGTCGGCAAACCGGCGAACCTACCCTATCACGATAGAAAATCGTTGAGATACTCGAGTTTTCGTGTTATCTTACGCGGCCATTTAGATAAAAATTTTACTTTATATGGGTATTCGTTTTATCCGAGTGCCTGGAGTCGCGTGAATGTCGCATATAGAGTATATTCGCTTCTGTGGGTGTTCCGTACGGAACTCACATGCGACAAGGAAAGTCCTTCCTTTTAAGGAATTTTTCCCCTCAATGACTGTACCAGAGAGACCCGCCTTCGATTGACAGTCACGTGTAAACTTACGTTACTGTTCGTACTCACGCACAAGCCGCGTACGAAAGCTTCGGTCGCGGCTAGACATCTCATTAATGTGCTCGGAATCGTCTTTCAGTGTGCGTGAATTATATAAAACTACTGCAAACTTTGTCCCACGTACACAGCGGCCTCTATCGTGAGCTTGTCATTTTCATGAACTTACAGCGAGCAAGATATATGTGACGTACTAGCGAGTTTGTCGTTTCGATTTACGAAAATGCGAACTTGAATTTGTTTCAATTTTTCCATTTTTCTTCCACTTGACTTGTTTATTTGTTCCTCAATTCTTAGCTCTGGTAAATTATAGACAATTGCGATAGCAAACGAAGGACGTAGACTCAAAAAGCTCAGACTGCTCAATTATTATTCTGGAATTTCGTGTGTGCATGAATTTTGAAAACACGTCCTATATTGGCGTGGAGAATTTTAATCGTACTATCATTGTGTCCCAATAGTGCAAACTTTAACGTCATGTTATCGTGTCTAGTTTCACCAGGTTTTTTTTTCTCCCTCTCGCTCGATCTATTAATCCTCCATGAATACTTTTATGTCCATCGGTACTAATCTATTCAAATATCTGCATCTCGCCTACGTCAACATTTACAACGTTGATTTATTGTACGAAATACGATTCTGCATTTGAAAACACACGACTATCTCCCTTCCGGCGGATAAAGTTTTCGTAGCATCAACATAAGAAACATAACCTCTTTCGATCAATTCATTAACTCATAATTTGCGTAGTTATGAATATTTTTGTCGACATTATTTTTTTATTCTCTCGTCTCGAAGAATTCAACGCACGATTGGATCTTTTCGTTGTTTATTTTTTCATTTGTTACATTACATTACGAGCGAACAAATGGATTATTTGTAAATGTCAATTTACATGAAAAGCGATGGGGAAATCGTAGGGCGCTGATTGGACAAAAGTTCTTGGACAAAAAATCGCACGAATGGCGAATTTCAAATAATTCTTGAGAAACCGGTTACGAATACGTGATATGTCGCTAATTGTTGTTTTCTTTTAATTATTTGATACGCAATTTGAGTAGATCCGTCTCTGCGCGAATGCCGAAATTAATCGATGCGAGATTGTTCATACCACAGACTCTGCGGACGATGGAGAATTGACGATTTCGTTTATGTAATTACATCCTCTCGCCATTTACCAATCATCAGAAGATTGATTATCGGTGTCACGAAGTCACTACGCTCGAAACGAGAGTCTCAGCCTTTAATGTCGAGTCGGTGTCGTTGCAGATTTTTAATACGGCAATAAATAGTCTAGATGTATTTAAGAAAAAAGTATATTCAATACAAAAACAATGTAGATCTGAGAAAGCTCTAAGTGATGTTTGCCCGCGATCGCGTTGCCCGTTTCGGACCAATGCAACATTTACGAGTAAACACAGTGAAATTAGTGTTTAAAAAAAGAATCGAGTTTCCTCGTCGAGCCAAAGGGTAAGGGGAAAATAAGAAACAAAATAAATGTATATGTATACATAGACAGGAGAGGCGGATGACGACAGGTTGCCCCGAGGGGCGCCGGGGAACACTAACGAAATTGCTGTTAGGCTCGCCCCTGGACTGTCCTCGTATATCTCGTATTCCCCAGTGTAATGGCGGCGGCCATGCTGAGACGAGCGCGCCGCGCCCGCTTGTCGGGAATTGCTTTTTAAAAATTCGCCATAAAATGCGACTCGACATTTATTTTCGTACAATGTTTGAAGTAAAACTCTCGTGAGTCACGCCGTAAATCTCATTACATGCGTCATAGTGATATTTGTCGATAGTTTTTTTCTTGTGCTGCGAGAGACTGAGTGTATTCCGGTGAGAACGTTACGCGGAAGAAGGAAAAACTACAGTGGGGTCGTCCCTCCTCCTCCTCCTTTTCTCTCTTTCTCTTTCTTTTTCGCAAAACCGACCCAGGTGCCCTCTAAAAATATAAATTCCGTGCCGGCACTCAGTGCAAAAGCACCAGCGGTTTTTGTCTCTTCATTCTCCTTTTTTTCCCTCCCGTCGTTTTGTACAGTACGCGTATCCCTTTCACGCTCGAATAGTACATTTAATCGTACGAAATTCGCACTTTTCGTACTCGACAACGTTAAAAACGTCCATCGATTTCCCCTCCTCCCCTATCGTAACGTTGCGCTACATTTACAATCTTATTTAACGAAACAAGAGAAAAAGAAAGCGAATTATAATGGAAACTAAAGTTTTATAGCCGACTAATCCGTGGGTTATGAACTCTACGAATGGGAACGGTCCTCGACGTTTATACGTGTCGCCAAGAGCTAGAAGAAGAGGCGAATAGAGAAAGACACACGCGCGCACACACACACACACACACGTAGCTGCGTTCCGTTGATGAAAGAGATAGAGAAAGAGAGAGAGAAAAGAAAGAAAACAAATATCGTTCGGTACCGAAAAAAAGGCCTTATCAATCGAGACCCCTTCCTTTCACAGGCTATTTGTTTTTTTTCTTCTCGTATCTTATCCGTACGTTGGTGACGATGCGCGATTTTTTTTCCCGTTTTTTTCTCTGTTCTCTCCGCAAGGCCATAATTGTGGTCGTTCGCAGGGACACGGCACTGTAAATTTACATGGTCGCGGTTGTTAAACGAACCCACGATGATGTGTCTTGTGTTCTCGTCAATTCTCATTGTTGCATAATATTGGTTATACCACACAATCACGGTACACAGCGGTTGAAAAAATCCGATTAATCTCGTTGAGATTTTTTAACCCCTTGAGGTACGGAACGTCCATCTTTGACATTGTAATTTCATCAGAGGTTAATTCGTTTCGTGTGTACGATCCGCATTGTTTAACCTAAAATATCGAGAAAATGTATGTTTATTGTTCAAAGTATTTCGATAAATGTGATACTTTGGCCGTCCGTCTCTGCACGCTGTGGCATTAATTCAATTTAGTTTTATCGACTCGTCCTCTCATTTACACACGAAATCAGTAGTTATCGGAGATACAACGAAATTCCAATGTTATTTACGGCTTAACGATAAGTACGAAAATCAGTGCAGTTCCTTCCCGCAGTGTCATCTGCCGCAGTGTGCGTCTTTTGTAGGACCGATCGTGAAAAATCGACCGCAAAGATCGAACAAGTGAAATCGTAAATTTGTCTGTCTATATTCATGTGCGACGTCCAACTGCTTTCTCTCCTTTCTGCACTTTTACTGATTTCCCTTGAAAAATCTAATATTATCAAACGGACCGTCAATACGACAACGTTTGATCAGTCCGTGAATGTCGATCATTTGTTTTTTGTCTTTTCCACAAAAGATTCAGCGTGGATGCTTGTGCTCGGATGTACACTCGCGTCGTTTGCCATTTATGGACGAGAATTCCTAAACTATCGAACGTCGAGGCGGATGGCACAGTTTCCTTATTCGATCCTCAATTCGTCTATAGTTTTTTCCTTTTTTTCCTTCTTTTCATCATCTCATCCGTACGGCGAATTAATTCTCCGAATACTCGTATGGACGATTGTTAGAAATGCGCGAAAGTCTCGAATTTGCATTGAAACGTTGAAAGTTCGAGTCCAATGTTCATTAAATGTTTTTTATATTTGTGCGCTGAACGAATCTTGAGATTTCACCATTTTTTTTATATTCCTTTTCCCGCTGTGATATTTTTGATTTCGATCATGTGGCAAGTTTGAACGGGATATATTTGTTATCCAGCATTATTTTGAGAACCTCGTGAACAAATTGTACGAATATTTGATTAATGCTGTTGAATCGGTGAAAATTTCTCAGCTATCATATTACGTTTTATGCGAGTAGCGATGATTGTTTTTTTTCTCCGTACCATGGTAAAAGTAGAACAAAAAGAAAAGAGTCACATGTGCGGAAGAGGAGCTTTCACAGAAAGATGTGGTTTTCAAAAAATGTTCTTTTCTTTCGCTCCATTATCAATTAATCACAGTTCACAATTTACCGGACGTCTTTGGCTCGTGTCGCGAGAGATTGCATAATACCGTATTCTGCTTCGTAATAGTGATCAGTTTTTATTCCTCTTTGTTTCCGAGACATTGACGAGTTACGAAGGTCCTTATCCGTGTAATCAACACGGGATGTACTGTGATTTTCAAAGTTTATTTCGATGCAAAAAGACGAATCGAACGTTCGACGAATCAATCATCTTCTTCACGGCTGCAGCGCTGAATTCCTTCAATTATTCTTCTGCAATTTTCAGGAGGAACCCGCGGACGTTTCTAATTTAAACGAAGGCGAATTGCGAGCTTTGCTGAACGAAGCCATAACTTACAAATCTCCGAAAGATCGCGAAGGAAAATCAAACCTTTTCAAGGTATGCGTTTAACGCGAAATGAAAACGCCTTCTCCCTGGAAAAATCTGCTCTACACTCTTTTTTATATCGTTTTTCGTCAATGTCTCATCGATACGTTTCTTCGTCAGGAACTTCTCCAGGAGGTAGAAGCTGATGAAACCGAGGAGGGACGTCGCATCGTAGCGAGCTCACGTTGCATACCTGGCTCAAACAGACGAAGACACAAGCGTGATTCGGTCTCGGAGCACCTTACGCACGGTGGTTCGCTGCAAAATTTGGCCCAACCCATTAACTCGGAATTCGACAGTAGTTTTGCCTATCTCACTTCCGGCTCGAGCCATACGTACGGTGGAGGTAGACGAAAGGGTAAAAAGCATACCGGACCGAGTGTTTCAGCGAGACAACGAGAGGGTGGCTCCCTACCGTCCAACGTCAACGCGTCACACAGTCTCGCATCTTTAGCCAATCTAGATATCGTATTTGACAAAAAAGTAAGAAAAACATACATGCACTGATGAAAAAAATGTCGATATCGTTCAGTCGAGTCACGTGTCAATATTACCCAGGGCTGAGAGTTTTCTGAGAAACAAGATTTTGAAAGCTTGTCCGTATTCAAGCGAAAGTTTTCAACGTTTGTTTTGTACCGTTGAGACTGAATTCGGGTTTTTTCTTTATTGAAAAAAATGTTGTCACACAAAAATTGTCGTGTGCCCTCGACTTTTGACCGGAAATGATTAGTTTCGTCGTTTTACCGAAAAGCAGAAGATTTTCCTGTTTTCGAGCCCCGTAAATTCGTTATTTCGTAGAATTTGAGGGAAAAAACTAGATTACGCGGCGACGAGATCACTGTAACATTGAATAAAATCCTTTTCCCTTCTCGATGAAACGCGAAGAAGAGATTTTCCGAGGAACGTACGGTGTGCGATTGGACAAACAAGGAGAAGTCAAAGTCTCTGGACAAACCGTCGTACGGATGTGGGAAAAAGGAAGGGGATAAGGAGAAGAAGGAAGTCGCGAAAAGAGATATCAACGCTGTACTTCCAAGTGACACGGAATTAGAGTTACGCGAGAAGAAGAGTGTCAAGGGAAAATCAGTGACAAATGAGATGCTCGAATCGGATAATCCACCTCCGGAGTACAAACCAGATTATATGGTCATTGATTTCGATTTTGAGGTACATCGATCGATACTCAATCCATAGTCACCGTCGTTTACCCGCTTTCTTTTTTTCTTTTTTTCTTTGTTAATTTACAATAATTTAACGTTGATTGATCCCGCAGGTAGACGCAATTGGCGATCGAAACGCGATATGTTCGTCGAGTGGATCGCAGCGAGCACAGTCGATAGAGACCGAGGATGATGAGGGAACTGAGATGAAAATAATAGAACCTCGACGAGCCGTACAAGAGGTCATATCGCGAGGAAATTTCGGAACTTCCCAGACACCGGTTGACACGGCAATCGAATTTCCGTTGCGGGAACAAACGATCAAACAAACGGACAAATCAAAGGCTTTGTCGTTGAACGGTACGGAGACTACTACGGGAACGACACCTATTCAAACGTACAATAGCGTGAAATGCGTTGTCAGCGGTACGGTTAATCTAACGAGTACGCAGGGAAAAGTGATAAGCTCGAGCCTGTATTCGGTGGTGCCAGTTCCCTGGCCGTCGCCTAACATAGCCATGGGTAAATTAACTCGTTGAATTGTTCCTTCCTCCTAGAGGAAGCTTCCCGCTGGTGGAAGACGTTTCTTGTTTATTTTTTTTTTACTTTTTTTCTTACATCTCAATTGGCGTGAAATTGAAATTTTGTAAATAATACTTTTTCTTTGATAATTCACGGTAAATCCGTCATACCTGGGTTTTTCTTTTGTGTGTGTGCGTGTGTGTGCGCGCGCTAACGATGCCTTGAGAGTGACCAAGTGTAAATTCATTTTCATCCCGCGGAAGGGCGCGAATTCTCGAGGCAAGATCTGTCGAGCAAGCGGAGCGATGATGAGCTAAGGCTGACGAGTCAGAGGCCTTACTTTCATCGCTGTGCATGTTTCTGACATATTTTGTACAGTTTTTAGGGTCACTTGACTAAAGTTTGAAAAAGCAAGGTTCACCCAAGTAATTTTCATGTTACGAAACGAGTCCAAGGTCGGGATTATAGAAAATCGGGCGAAATTATAGAAAAATAACGCGTGTGTCCTTTATACGGATAAAATCGATTGAATCGCGTATGACGTTACAGACAAAATATGGCAATTCTTCGTAAAGCTCGCTGTACGATTTGTTCAGTGAAAATAATCGTCACAAAAATGGACCGCGGTAGTTGTGTGGAAAGGAAAAAAAACCGAAAAACGGAAACGAAATGTAGAGCAAGCTTGGCACATTGCAGCCTCCGTGAAAAAAACTTGTTCGTAAAGGAAGCTTCGTGAAGCTTTGTTAATCGCGGAAACTTGCAATTTACGCGAGCGTTCATTTTGAATTTGATTTTATTCCATCGAGATTTTCATGACGAGAAACTGAATGATTACCGAGACATTGACGCTCCTTACTAATGCCGATTGTACGAAAATTTTGGGTGCAGATACCGTTTCCAGATTAGCGGGGCAACATATTCCGTCCGGCGAGAAAAAATCTCTCGATGAGAATGGTAATGCCGTACAGGGACACAACGGTGAGCGTAAAAAAACTCGAAGGAAGCACACGCAAGAGCCTAACGTTATCATATACAAAGCCGAGAATGTCGAAGGTCATCGTAACATCGAGGATATCGATACGATCGTTGAATTTATCGAGAACAAAGAGTCGAAAGGAAAGAAAGGGAAAGCCGGCAATGCGGTTAGAGTGAAGGCGACTTCCGGCACCAAACCGAGGACCAGGGAGAAAGATTCCAAGAGGGAACAACTACCGGCTAAATTACAAAAGGCAAATTCACTCGAAGAAATATCGAAAACGAAACTCGAAGATCTTACGGCTGAGAAGAGCACTTGTTCGAGCGGCGCTAGTAGCATATCGAGCCAACACGGTGTGTTTATCAATTCTTTTTTTTTTCATACTTGTTTCTATCGTACTCGAATACGCATGTGATTAATATCGACAGTTTGGCCTTGGAATTATCGTAGGATTTACAACGAATGGCGTTGAATAATCGGTATTGCATCGAAAACGTATCTCCGCGTTCTTATTCGCGATTTAAAAAGTCCCACATTCCGTTTGAGAACAAAAACACTTTAAATGCAGCTTGAGCTTTTTTTCCCGTGTTTTTCTATCCCCGAGTTGCTTAAAAAAAGTGACTAACCATCGTCAAAGTACAGGGCAGATGGATGGAAAATCTCCTTTTCACTCGAGCAAAGTTGAGACGAAAATAATGAATTTTGCGAACAAAATGGTATTGAAAACGTATGTTTATTTCAGGAGCCATAAACGTTGCCCTTCGCAGAGCGAAGCAACGCAGCACCGGCGATTCCGCGGTTGATTCACGCGGCGATCGAAGATCCTGGGGTACCGAGGAAGGACAATCGATTTATTGCAACGACACCGGTGACGATTACACGACACGTAGAAATTCAACGAAAAAAATGAACAACGAGGCCGAAGCGGAAACGGAATTTTTGGTCGTCACGAAGAAGAAAAAGAGCAAAAAACAGCGGCGCAGCTCCAGCGGCGGTAGAGCACAGAATTTGGCAAGCTCGGGTTCTTATCTGCAGAGAAGCGGAGGTTTCACGAACGATTACAGGACCCCGATCTCACCGGAATTGCGGAGAAAGTCAACCAGCAGTATGCCACCAAGGTAAATTCATCGAATCACGATTATTTGATTGAAAAAAAATCATTACATTAATTAACATCATTAAGTGATAACGAGTATGAAAAAGTTTGCAACAAACTGGCGATAATCGTTTGGTACATGTTGAGCCGCGATTCTCCAAATTTACATTTTGATCGAGAAGGAAAGAGGCGATGAAAGATTTTCACATTTTGAGTATTTACGAGAGCGCAAAATTGTCAGTGTTTCAATCACAGTGTGGGCGACGAATTGAGCGATTCCCGTGGGAAACTGAAGAATCGTTGATGACGTTTCCTTTCGTTCCGTCCATGACCAAGTTGTTTCTTAAATTCGTATTTCACAATTGTTGCCCCACTCTAGCGACAAATCAGACAGCAGCGACTTGGATTCGGTTCATTCGCTGCCGATAACATCGAATTCATCCAAGCACAACTCAACGAAAAACGCAGTGTCGTCGGGTGGCACGCCCCAAGCTAGTTACGCCGACATAGCGCGTACAGCAACGATAAATATATCACACGGCGGTGTACTAAACATTTCAACGATGATACCGAACATGTTGAACGCAGGCTCGTGGCCGACGGTTCCAGCCACATCGACCTCCGAGCCTGAAAAATTCCCGCAAGATTATTACCCTAGTCTCGACGAGTTGCAACAATCCGATCGTAAATTACGTCAACACACGTTCGCTCACACGAATCACGTGCACGGCTTGAGTCTGAGCTTCGAAAAACCGCCGTCACCGACCCTCGCGAAAACGAAAAACGCAGCGGCGGCGGCGGCGGCGGCGGCGGACCCGAAGAAGGTCGAAGCGCGCGAAGAGGCCATAAACAAAAACATTCAAGTATACAAATACGTTCAGGACATTGAAAAGATGCATCAGAGTTTATCGAATCAGGAACAGCAGCAGAAACAAACGATCAACAGCAACGAGCCAATTACGAACAGTTCTTCCCCACCGAAATTCAATAGTTTGCCCGCCACGAGCAGCAGCTCGTCGGAGAACGAAGTGAACAATCAAAATAATCAGCATGACAATAACACCCCGACCAAAGACGCCAACGCGAATACGAGAACGGGTTACAGCCGCGCGCGCAGAAATTATCAACAATCGACGCAGCATAATCAATCGGCGATTCAGGACGCGCGAAGCGATGTACAAAAGTCGACGGGGACATCCAACGCCGGCGAGATCAACAAGAACACACTGACCTTGGCGAATCATCAGGTGGAAAAGGAGGCGAAGAAGTCTGCCGTCTCGCATTTAACTTCGTCGCCGCAGGACGAGTCTGTCGATGCAAAAGCCACCAAGGGCAATCCAAGTACGACATCGTCCAGTCAGCAGAACAGTCCACCGAGTGATTCGGACAATTCGTCGAAGAGCAGCGCGAAAACCGAGAGACTCTCCAGAGCCCTCAAGGATCAACAACAAAACGTTTCAACCGCCAAGTCCGACGCTGTCAAGACTTCCTGTGCGCACAATTCGAAGCGCGATCGGCTCGATCGGAGCATCGAGGTCAAACAACGCTCCTCCAAGCACCAACAAAACAGCGTCAAAGGGGACAAGGAAGCGTCGCGTAAGATGGTGGATCCGCGGCAAACTTCGAACAATCGGAATGCGTCGTCGAGGCCGGCGGTCATTCTCATGGACGAGAATTCATCGGACGTTACGAGAAACAGCGATTCACCGAGCGAACTTACGTTCGGATTCGAAGTCAACGAGCAGCTGTTACTGTCCGAGGACAACGAGGACAATCAGAACGACGAGATATTTCACGCCGGTGAAAAATTGATATTCTCCAGACCGCCGCCGAATTTCGGCAGGCCACCGCCGATTTTCGACAAACAACATCAGCAACAGCACGTCAGATGCGACAAATTTCCACCCAATTTCGCTATGCACCCGCCGCACATGCAGCAGCATCATCATCACCATCATCATCATCATCATCACGGTATCCCTCATCCGCAAACGATGATGTCGCCGATGCCGTATCTCGCTTACACACCGAGATTCCAAGCATTGCCAGCTGATCAACAACAACAACAGCAGCAACAGCAACAACTTCCGCCCCCGCCGCCGCCACCGCCGCAACCGTCTAGTATTATGGACAAGTATAATCATCAGCCGAAGGAAGATTTCTCAGCGCGCTTTGTAGCACCCGAGGAATCCGTGAACGTTCACAACTATAACCATGATAAAATCGTTACTTTCGTTGGATTGGGTAAGTCTCGAACGTTTACTCCCTTCTCGCTTGCCCGTTGCACTTGTCTCGCGACGGTAAAAACCTTCGTTCACCGGGCAATGCGCGAAAACTCGCGAATAACCGGCGGAAAATCATATTACATCATGTGTGGTCTTGTGCGCGCTTTTTACCCTGAGTTGAGTTGGCACGGAATGCCCCATACATGTGCGTTAATAGAAAATTCGTTATTATCAGCATCACATCGTATCTTCGAAAGTAAGCGGTCGAAATTGTAGAGATTTTCGCCAAAAACTTGGTGATGCATTGATTTAAAAATTCGGAGCTGGTAGGAAAAAATCTTGAGAACAGTAGCAAAGTTATCGGAAAAAGTGATCAATTTTCAATCGCTCTGCACGAGAAACCTGTGGAAAATTGCCGTATGTTTCGTAACACGTTTTTTTTGGACTCTAAAGCTGAACATGCTCTTGAAATTTGATACAATTTCTGGAAAAACCGTTTTCGCGCAAAAACCACCCTAATTGAATGAATTTCGACTTTCTCCTATCCATATTGCACAACACGGATAATACACGCGTAAAACGAATTTTGCAAACGATATAAATCGATTTTCACTTTCCCCTCTTTCTGCAACGAGCTGTTCTCATTTGTCGCTGTTCTCATTTCTCTTCTTATTCGCAGCCTGGGACGCAGTGATGCGAGAGATACCAGCGACAACGACAGCCGGACGAGTTCAATACTACAGTGGTCAGTGAACATGATAATAGCGATGTGCATGTGAGTAAAAAGAGAACGACCGTTGCAGAAGCAATAAAAAAAACAAAAAAAAAAGAGAACAAAAGTGAAACAGCCGCGTCGACGAACCGCCGTTTCGTGATTAACGCCGTGTTATCGTGCAAAAGATAGATTTTCGATATACACGTGAAACAACGGGGGGGGGGGGGGGGGGGGACGCAAAAGTTTTATTCCTCACGGAAAAAACAAAAAACACGTCCGGAGTCACTCCCTGAACAACCGAAGCTTCGTTTGAAACGAAACGTCAACAACGTTTTGAAAAATGTAAAAAAAAAAAACGTGCACCGTGCACCGCAAGAAGGTGCACCGAGAGTTCTTCACGGAAGCTGATGAAGAGTCCGAGACCGAGGAGGTTCGCCGGGTTAGAGTATCTCGGGCGGTAGAAAGAGAAGAAACGTGTAAATAAACAAAAATTACAATAGGTCGAATCGCGTAGGTCGAACGATAAACTTCGTGAAACTATCCTTATTTCGTGTTTTCTTTTTTTTTTTTTTGCTATAAATTAATCGAGTGACGATGGTTATCATTGCGGAACAAATGTTTGTGAATAGCAGAGACTTTTTTTTTTTCATCGACGCAAGCGAAATTAACCGCGAGCGAGCGAGCGAGCGAAAAACAATTCTTCCGCTTGCTCGTTGTGCCGAACCAAAACTCGAAACGATAAAAAAAAGAGAGGGCCGAAGGGGGAGGAGAAAAACGGAGTGTAAAAATATTCGGAATGTGGAAGGGCTTGAGAGAGAGAAAGTCTTCTCCTCAATTGTCTTTATTTCTCATTTTTTTCGCGCGTGTTTGGTTGAGGGAATGTATGCTGGTCATTCGTTTCGCGAAAAACGACGCGATTCGCATTGCTCCATTGAGACTCGAGAAGCATACTGCAAAGTGTAGTGAACAAAAAAGAAAAGAGGAATCACTGTGCAAGTACACAAACGCAAAAACAGGAAAAGAAGGAAATCGAGGCAAAGAGACACCGGCTTGTCTCGGACAAGATTTCGAGAGGAGAGATTACGATGATGTGAACGATTAAACGCTTAAAAACAAACAAACACACACACACATATATATATATATGTGCGTGTGGATGTGTCTGTGTGTATATATATAAATTAACGAGTAATTACATAAAAGAATAATAATTCAGAGCTTCGCCTCGCGATTAATGGCTGAATTGTTCGAACAACCCTGGTCCATGAGGTGGGGGGAGAAAAAAAGACAATACAAATCTTCAACGAAGACTGGGATGATTCGATGTTTGCCTTCGTGTGTGGAACAAAGAAAACCACGAGAAGGAGGTTACGACCGTGTATTCACACACGCAAAATAACTTCGATCGAAGGCTGGCGTTCATAGTAATTATTACGAAAAAACGCAAAACAAAAAGGAGGAAAAATAATAAGCGAAAACACCGAAACGAGGCCGTAAGTTTGTTTCCAAAATGATCGCGGGACATTTTGCGGATTCGACCGGTGTCTCGCGCACGGACTTTCGCGCGTAAGGATTATACAGCATGTATACATAAACAATGTGAGATTTGATCGTGTGTTACGCGCAAAACAGCTTCTTCCATCTACAAAAAACGTTTGAGGAACGAGTAGTGACACTTCGTAGTTGGATTCTATCGACGGGCGGCGAGGGGCGGAAGGGGGGGGGGGAGGTTGTGGAGAAATAAACGAGTTTACAGTGAAGCGATGAATGCTCGAGCATGAATAATCGAAATAATAAAAAAAAAGAGACTAAACGTGTACGAGCAACGGGGCAATGACTGTGTGCGCGTGAGAAAAAAAAAGCAGCCGCCGAGTTTTCATCGAAACGGACTCGCTTATTTAATAAACTATGAAATAATTAATTAATAAATAACGAATATTACGAGAGGCGAAGGGAGAAGGAAAAGAAAAGAAAAACAAAAACGAAGAACGGAATAAGATGAAAAAATGAGTAAATACTTGCTTGTGATCGTGCAACTTGGGCTTGAACGACTGGTGAGATCAAGCCGAGTTGTCACGCTAGTTGTTTTCCATACACAGTTTGCTGTTCGAACACGTGATTATACATAACGCGAACACACACGCTCGAAAGCATATATGTACGAGTGTCTGCGCGTATATACACGCGTAATCTTCCATCGGAGATCCAGAACGTTGCGCAATTAAATCTAGCCGCGTTAAATTGCGATTAAACCGAACAAAGTATCTGTATCGTTTCAACGATGTTTTTTTTTTTTTTTTTTTTCTATATATGATACGCATTATGTCGCCCCTACATTCTTCTATTTCCATTCTATTCTGAATCTTGGATATGTTGTTCTTTTTCTCCTTTTTTTTTAACGTCACAGCAGCTCTTACATTGCCCTGTCGCGAGCTTTTAAAATTCATCACGGTTACTACTACTGGCCTAAGTCACGATTGGTGACGACATCCACGCCGTTTTTCGTTTTTTTTAGTCGCGAAGGGGAAATTCGAAGCAACGCGCGTTGTCTCTCGGAGCGAAGCATTTCACTTGGAGAAAGACGAATGATTTTTGGGCGGTCAGAGTTCATTTTTTTGCGACTTTCGTTATTGATCGCGACCTGCTGGTTGGGTCCAACAACAGAGTGAAAGCTTCTCAGTGTTGATCGGATATCGCAAATTCACGCGCGATATAAACGATGAGAGAACGTTTTCAATGAACAACAATAATAGAGTAAAGTCAAATCGGGGAATATCCATCATTTTTTAAAATTTATTTTCCGTTTCACTTCATTATTCTTCACGTTCAAGTAAAACGGCTACCGTCGGTTTGTTTTGCTCGCCGTCATCTTCAGTCTACTTCTACCGTGGAGGGAGGCAAAATGTTGAAACTTCAGTCGATGAAAAATCGTGCCGTTCGAACAGCAATCGCGTGAACAATGAAAAAAAAAAAAAATTAATAAAACGGCAAAAAAAAACACAAAAATAAAAATGTGACGTTATGTGAGCGATTGAGACAAGTTTATCCGGGGGAGGGGGCGGGGGAGAGGGGTGGGGGGCTTTGAAACGAATGAAAAATAATTTAAAAAATATATATAACTACGCGAAGGTACCCGGGTAACTTAATGTCTATGAAAAAAATTTCGTGTATCGTCCGTTTAGTATTAATGATAATTAATCTCTATTAATCCATGAAAATCGCTAGTTCTTTTCTTTTCCCTTGTTTTCTTTACTTTCTCACGTGAAAAGCGTCTCATCTTGCGTGTGAGAAACAATGAGAGTCTTTTTTTTTTCCTTTTTGTTATCGTTTATGATTTCGTGTGGGTGTCGTGCGACGGAGAGGGAGCGAGAGAGAGAGTGTGCGAGAAAGAAAGAGAGAGCTAGAGGAAAAGTGATAACAGTGCGGTTAGAGCTGGGAACGCAGCCGGAAACTGATGGATCTTGAGAACGCGAAGAATGAAAATTTATGAGTCTTGTTGAGTAGTTGAATGTAAATCGGAGGCGAACAAAAAGGAGTATATATATATATATATATACATACATACATACATGAAAAAGTCACATTTGAGGCATAAAAACGATTATGGCGATTTCAAATAATTCTGCAGAGTCGAAAGCTTCATAATTTTTCCTCAACATCGAAGCTGCAGTCTATCATTTTTCTTTAATTTTTTTGTTTTTCACAAGATATCGAGGCTTTTTTTCCCAAAAAATTCGTCATTCGTATGAAAAGAAAATTCGAATTATTCCTCGAGAGGCAATTCCACCTTATCGTCATGTAGAATAACGAGTAGTACGCGTGTTGCTCCAGATAACACGCTACAAACGAATTATCGTTTTTTCTTTCATGGCATTTCGAAACAAACGAATCTCCGTTGCGTTAATTCGTCGAAATTTTATCTCACAAAGAATAATTTGCAAAAAAAAGAATCGAGAAAGTCCTCTGAAGTATCGTATGTTTTCTCAACGAAGCGAAGAGGATTATACAAAATTACTGTCGTTTGCAGAATGATTGGATTTTGAAAACGAGATGAGAGATATACTCGAGTAGAAAAAAATACATCTACAGGGTATATCATTGATTCCGTGTTTCGCACAGCTTCCGAAGCTGACACGATCTAGCAGCTTGACCAACCGGTTCTCTTGGTTTCTGTAAATGTCACGACGCGCAATTGCGATGCGAACACACGTGGAATAAGTGTGCGAGACTCGCAATTGGCGTCACGAAATTTACAGAAATTTTATGCGTAAGTGTCGTGTTGGACAATCGATTGGAATTGCGCGAAACATCGGTAGGAAAGGTGGGAAACATCGAATAATCGACACTCGTTTTGGCCTTTCAACAATGCAACTTTCTGCGAATAACGGAGAAAAAAACGAAAAAACATGTCTCCCTTGTACCGTGGTCCATGAGCTTCATGCGGGTATAATTTGCCGAATTATCTCTATCGCCATGAACAATGTTGCATTTTATCATTAAAAATATCTGAAACGATCCCTCGTCTTTGAAATTGCGTTATTTATTCGTTTATCGGCGTACCTTGAATTGTATTCTTCATTCATACAAAGACAGAGAAACGTTCGTTCTTCGACGAAAACTAACGAGTCGATTGAGAGAAAAGAGCGAACAAAGTGTGAATGTGCATCGAGAATGGAGAGGGAAAACGTTTGATTTCAAAATCATGATGTTTATCCCTTGTACTGGCGTGTACAGTTTGTTACTCCAGTGTAGAACCCCATTCGTTATCTGGTGGTACATGCACATATTGGAATGGGAAAGGACAGAAAAAACGATGAAAGCTGTGCGAGAAGGAGAGAGAGAGAGAGGTTGAGATACATAACAAATAACGAAATTTATCACTAATTATTAGTCATATTTACTGTCGAGCTATTCGAGTTAATCGTCTATTACGATAAAAAAAAAATATCACGATACTATTATAATTAGTTAAAACGAAAATGAAAAAGAGATATTAAAAAAAAACGATAAAAAACAAAAAAAATACAATTAACGTATCGGGAGAGTGAGTATGTACAGAGAGTGCGTGCGTTGCGAAGATAAATGCTTGAATGTACGATACACATAGGGAAGCAAACAAAAAACAAGAGAGAAAGGAAGAGGCTGTGTTACCCAGCTGTGGAGAGAAAATGTATAAGGATGTTGTTGCCAACGTTTAGTGTGTTGCCAAAGTCCCTTTTTCTTTAGGTTAAAGCATAATGCGGTACAAAGTAATATTCGTTACCTTTGTTAAGTGCCTTGAACGATCTGATCCGCTTTAATTGGTCAATTTCAGATACTTTCTAATCAGTGACAACTGAGAAGCAAAGATTAGTAAAAAAAAAAAAACAACCACGACAACAGCAAAAATCCTCCAACAGCAGATATCGAGTCGAGGATGAAAAGAAAAATCGACAAATCTCGAGGAGATCCAATGAGAGAAACCGAGACGGAATTGTATAAGCATTTAGGGACTGATGTAAATTTCATAGCAACCTTCCAAAGCCTTTCGTTTTTTTTTTTTTTTTTTTCATTTTCGTTACACACACACACAGCCAGCACGATTGAAGCGCACTTTTTTAGGAAAAGAAAAAAAACAAAACTTTGCAACTTCCAACGAACATTGATTGAGGATCTACAAAGGTTTCCTATACTACTTCTGTACTGTATTTGTCGATGACGTAACGTATCCGGTTCAGGTCGCAATTTTTGTTTTATCCTCAACCCGATCCACATTGTGCGCTGATATAATACGAAAACTTAATACAAAAATCAAAAAAAAAAACACAAAAAAAAAAACAAGTACGAAAAATATAACAAACTAACTAATCGAGAGAACGTATCTCTGTAAATAATGTAAACATCCGTACGAGTAATGCCTCCTTCCCTACCATGAGTGTTAAGTTATTTTTTCGACCTGTGCTACATCCACCGTTCCCACTAGTCGTCTCCGTGGATACGTAACGTCTCAAACCTTCACTTAACTTACTTCGTTACTAATAATGAAACTTCAGATTCATGCAAAGCTGGACGGAATACGATGAAGATTAAAAAGGAAAATAACCGAAGAGCAAATAGACGCGAGTTATCGTGACCAGATTGAAAGAATAAACAAACAAACAAAAACAGTAAGAAAATGTATTAAAAATGTTAACGTATGATATTGCAAAAAAATGAAGAAAAAAAAAGTATGATGATTATCGGTGATGATGATGATGCTGATGATGATGATGAAGAAATGTCGCCATTTGGCCTTTATGCTGTTCTATCTGCAATTCATTCAAGCTTTGCGTACGGTACTGTGATATGTCGCTGTTTATTCATTTTATTGCATATACGTTCAAATAAAGCCATTCTCATACCGGATGTGATATTGTTTTTTTTTTTTTCGTTTTTTTTTCTATCCAGACAAACAAATGAAAACAGCGTGATTGCGGGTCTGGACGATCGGAGTGAGGCTCAGCATGATTTTTCGACCGTTGTAATCGATATATTCGACTGTTCAAGCGCGGAGCGATGTAACAAAATTTGACGAATCTTTCGAAAGGAATACTCGTTCGACATGTTTTTCAATATCTTACGAGCATTCTTTACGCAGCCAGAGAAGCATTTCGAATGATTTTTCTTCTGAGATTTCTTAGCAAGAATTATACTCGGTAAACATCGTCTTTCAAAAAATGACTTTTTTTCAACGTAAACCATTATTTAAAGGCGTATTTCGTGTTTCTTTTCAGAACATGCAATCAATGAATGATAATGCAATCGATGATACATTATTGTAAGTAAATGACTTTCCTCTCACGTTTCAAACAGATTCCGTACGATTTTTCGTTTCTTTATATTCACCATCGCCAAAATTTCAGTTGGCTCATTTGTTTTCGAACGAAATTCAAAATGACTTTGATCGTAAACGATTGTATTCATTCAGCTGTTTCAAGCCACTGTTGCAATTGCAAACAGCGTAAAAAACATTTCGTCACTCGTGTCTTACTTTTCGTCGAAATAAAGAGACTGGTAATTAGGAGATGTAGCAGAAAGGTACAAATGGTGATGACCGCTTAAAGAGAATTGTATTTGCGCCATGATTATGATTTACCAAGATTTTGTATTAAATTATACGTCGCAGTAACGCGGTTGGAAGAATACAACAAACAACAATGTTAACAAAACTTTTCTTTCCAAACTTTCTTTCCGACAAGGAATATTCCGTTGATTCTCGAATCGTTGGTAAATTTGGTACGTTTTTTGGTACGAATCTTGCTGCGCGAAGAAAACACCCAACCGCGTTTCTATAAATTTACTTACTCGTAATAACTAAGACGAGAATCGTTCGCGTGAATATAACTCTTAAATTATATGATAAAACTGCTTAAATGAAATTCGTGATCGCAGACCAATACTGATTTGTCACGAAGTTCTCCATACGCGCGCATATTAATAAGACAGTTCGCTGGGCCGAACCGCTCTGAACGTAAAGAGAAAAACGGAAGGGAGAGAAAGAGGAAATCCAGAAATACTTCGGGAAAACCAGAAAACAAAAAAAAACATTACGCACGTTGAGGAACATGGCATGTTGCTTTTTTCCTTCCTTTTTTTTTGTAATATAGAGACAATAAAGAAGAATTTAAAAATTGGGAAAATTAGGTGAAAATAATTTTCCCAATTGAGTAAGGATGTGCGTGTTGTGCGGTTACGAAAGGAACAAAAAAAAAACATATATATATATATATAGATATATATATATACCCTCGATTATTTTCAACACCGGAGGCACACAAGTTGTAAATGATTGCTGAAATTAAAGACTCGCCATATGACTGACAAATTAATCCTTACTCGTGTACTCGATTCTTACTCTTCGTGTTCACTCGGGAAACGATGAAGGTGAAAAAACGAAAGTTTGGTAAGAATTTCCCTTGTTTCTTTCCCTGAGATCGGTGCAATAACGTATCGTAACTCTGATTTCTGAATCAATGTTTCCAGACGTCACGCTGACGAACTAAATCGAAAGCTCACATTTGTATTCCGCGCGATTATCGTCACTCGTGAATAAATTACCGAACGAAGATGCGAAAAATGAAAAAAGCAGAAGCGGGCGGAAATGATGGAACGACGAATGTTTTTCAACTCAAGCTCAGTTCGAACTCATCGTCGTCTTGTTAAAATGTTATCTTGACGAGGTCCAAGGACATGAAAACGTCACTTTCTTCACGTCGTAATTTCTCGTTTACGTGCTCCAGCGGAATTGGAGTTTTTTCGGACAAGGCAGGAAAATCCCAGCACTGGGTATTTTGAAGGTATATTTTTTACACGATTTATTGAGACTTTGAAAAATGCATACAGTGTTTGGACTTTATTATCATCGTCATGATTACATTATTTCAAGTACCAGAATGTTTTCAGTGAAAATGCGTATATAATTTTTCAAAAACGACACAGTTGACATTACGACTCGGCAAAGAGATAATTTACCTCGCAGTTTCAATCTCTGCTGAAATCTCGGAGATAATATTTGGAATCGAGCCAGTGAGATATGCACTCAATTAAAATTCTACACGCTAAATGTGAACCTCTTTGTACGTTAGAAAAAAAATGCCTTCGCCTTACAAAGTATTTCTAGCGGTAAGTTTTTCGGTATATCGAAATAACTTTCGATTCCGCGATAAATATATCCGCGTGTCCCGCATGAATAAATGAAGAAATTTCCGGAGCCAGTTCTAGAGATTTTAACGCAGATCGCGTATTTCGCCTCGACCCAAGGGTGCTGCGATCCTTCAGCAGAACCACGTCTTGGCTGGCTCCGTGTGTAGTCAGAAATTCACTCGTAAGCCGCCGCTAAATCGAAGAAAAATCGAATCCAGCCAAACTTTAACCCGAGTGCTAGACCGACAGGAGGAAAACGCAATTTGTATTTTCTTCAAAACACGTAAATGAAAGAAAAAAACAGCGATATTCTCGACGATTTTTCGCTATAATTCTGCGATGGTTAACTTTCGTTTCATTCCGATTACCGGTGGATTTAAACGAACGTACAAATTGCGTTTTCAGATTGATAGACAGCCTGCCGGCAATAAACGAAATCAAAATCCTCACATATTGCTCGGGCCGGTGTAAGGCGGTGGATTCGGTCGTAGGTAAGGGTTTCCACGTTCTTCGTTACCTCTGTAAAATTTTTCATGCTGATATTACATCCGGAAGTATCATCCGCAGAGTTACTTGTCAAATGATTGTCGGGACATCGATACCTCGGACTTTTCAGCAGGGAATTACTCGGACTCGGTGGTTTAGCAGACAGCGATCTCAAAGTTCCTCGTTCCGACGTTGCGTACTGGACCATTTGTACTCCGTTGCTGTCAACACCTTCCACCGGTGATGGCTCTCTTTTTTCGCTGTTACAAACAATTCTTGATGTTTACGACAACAACGAGTGAACGCGGTTGGAAAATCAACACGGCGTTTGAAGCAAACCAAAAAAAAAAAACAGTACATACCAGAGACTTTATAACGACATGCTCGCAAATTAAGTCTTCGTTCAGCTTAAGTAAGTGGACGATCTAGCAATTGCAAAGAGAACGGAATTGTTACGGTAAAAAAAATAATAGCAAGGTTAAAGAATAAAGGAAAAAGACGGTGAAGAATTCATGCGGCATCGCTGGAGAGGACAAAAGGGTACGCCAAAATTTTTTAAGTCATTTTCACTCAAAATTGTCCGCCGATTGTTCATGAAATTTCATTCGAGCGATTTTGAACTCGGCTCGTTTGTAACAGCTTATCGCAAGATCCGTTAACGTTAGTACTTCAAAACCTTCGATGCACACATCCTCGTGGTATTCACGTTTTTCATTTTACCTTTCGCGATTTTCATCCGGCAAAAAAATATTAAATAGTTCGTGAAAGTATCGCTCCGACTCGGGATCCGACCTACAATTTTGTTCAATGTTTTTATGTGTGATTCTCGGGTGAAGAATCGTCACGGATTTCAATAGAGGCTGGGCCGGCAAGAGATCTTTGAGTACAAATGATAGGTCGGGGAATAATCTGAGATTCAGTTCACAATTATCGAAATTATGAAAAACACAAATCCAACTAAGATTAACGGCGCACGAAAGATTCGGTAACTTTGAAAAATTAGAAAGATAAAATTTAGCCAAGAAACCTTGAGACACCTTGTATCTGCATGTCCTTACGTCAATCTTTTTTCAATCGAGTCAATCTTTGTGATGATTCTCGAATAATCTTTCAAAAAAATTGCATTTTATGTTCAGAACTGACTCTTTATGCTTTTATGCGAAGAATTTCAATGTCAGCCGTTTGTATAATTCATGAAAAGGTTTTCGAACAGTGCTCTACTTTTCCAATGTAAACAGAATTATATATCCAACAGATTTGCAGCGCCGGAGAAAATTGTGAATTAAATTCCAGCGATTGAATGTCATTTCGTGTCAAGTCAGACTTTAAATGTCATAGACTATTCCACCTATGTACATGAAAAATTGCGGTATTTGACACGTTAACGAGCAACAAATCCGATGCGGGGACTCGAGTCTTACATTTTCTCGTGATGAAGACAGAGGCCGGTACTGAGTAGGCCCGCGAGTATGAGCAGAAGAGCAGCTGGAATAAAAACCGTCGTTGCAACTTCTTTCGTGTAACTCCTCGTCGGCATGTCAGCCTTTCTCGGCCTCGCCCATCGCCACTCCGTGTGCTCGGGGATCACCGAGGAAGGTCGACTAATGACATTCATGCTGGGTCCTCGCCGAGCACTTTCTCGATGAATGCTGCCATTTTCTTCAATCTGCACACGTACAACGCGTCAGAATGCTTTTTCATCGTCGTACACGCTTTGAAACTTTTTTCAGCTATCTCACTTGAACGAATCACTCGCTTTTTGAGTTTCTCTTCTTGGCAAAGAACTGCGTATCGTGCTGTTCATTTTTCAGTTTTACAGCGCATGCATTAATCTTGTTTGTTGAAAATCCAACGAACTTTTAAAAATCGTAGATTCGGGCCTTGCAAAAACAGATTTATCGCATCGTGGGCGAATTTTTTAGGATAAGACGCGTTTGAACGAACGTTACGGAAGAAACCATCGTCTGTTTTTGAATAATAACAAATATCTACTCTCCGCGTCCTCAACAAGCTACGATCATCATTGATAATGATCCGTAATTGTCAAACTTTTGTGCCAAATTCGCTCGTAGAAACGTTCGCTCGTAGAAATGTGTGCAACAAACTTTACCAAACGAAAGAGGCACCAATCGAGATGAAAGCCGGCCACCCGAAAGACTCGTTCTCTCGTGGTTTTTTTGAAATCACGCGGGCACAGCGTTCGCCTCCACAGAGGTTTCACTTCTTCCTGGAACTCGTTCAAATCTTTGGAAAACGGCACGGTACTTCCCAGTCTCATAACGACCCTGGAAGGCAAACAAAGAGGAACAAAAGTGGTGATAAGCATTGCGGTTGGCTGTTATCATTGGAACTGATACAAGCTCTGACACGCTACATGCGACGCAAAAAAGTGATAAGCACTTTGCGCAGGAAGTAGCTGATTACGATTTTTTTTGTAAATCTGAGAAAATGCGTATGGAAATGCGAGGCAAAGACAAAACTTTGAGGAACGTAATTATTCGTCTCAATTACGAAGATTACCCTTCGGGCTCTTCCGGATCGAGAGGCAACCTCGCGCCAAATTCCACGGCGGACGCTAGGAAAGTCAGGTGAATATCTTTCGCGTCCACCCACAGGCCGTTTCTGAAACCAAAGTTCTCTTCAGCTCTTAATCTTTCTTCGTTATTCCAACGTAATTCCAGGCAATGGGTCTTTGTTATTCCAGGTAATGGGATTACCTGAATACGTCGAGTAGTTTTTCCATTCTTCGCGCGTCGAACGTATCTTCTACATTGAGATTGTCGATTTTAACTTGTACTTCGTACTTGGTAACATTTTCTTCGTCTTTGACGTTCATGTCGAGCAGTCTGTAAGCCGTCTGGTAAGTTTGCTTGTTCAAGCCGACGATCTCTATCTGAAAATCCGGTTGATTCTTCGGCGCAGCGCCGTACAGAAATCCCTTTCCGTGTCTCGTGCTGTAAATGTAATGTATCCACGGTGGCAAGTCCGGAGCATTCAGAAGCGAAGCTTGATAGGAAAACGCCGAATGTTTCGCTGCGATAAATAAGAAAAATATTTGCCCTTGTGAAGGTCGAAAGGATTGCTCCATTTCCTACACGAAGTTGCTAATCTCTCGGTGCTGGTAACGTGAAAGATATTAATACAACAATTGAAAGTCGTCAAATCTTACAATCGATACTCCAATCGAACAATTCTGGTTCTACTGGAATGACGAAAACTTGGGACACTCGAACAACCTCGGATTTCGTGATCGTGACAAATAGCACGAGGAACAATACGCTCGAATACATTGTCGTACTTGTGTTTACGAAATGCTCGGGACCAACGTCATGTAACGCAACGAAGTGCGCTGGGCGGACGGGACGAGTTGGGTGAGATGAAAAAGATCGAGAGAGGAAAGGAGAGGGATAGAGAGAGAGAAACGTGACGTAAAGGCAGAGAGGGACAGCAAACGCAGGCGCCGATTCCTTGTTCTTATCTCGCTCTCACTTTTTTCCTCCTTTTCTCAACTCGGATTTTCCCATGTGAGTCTCCCACTCACAGATATCCCGCAATGCGTTTCTCACGTCCTCCACCGCGCAGCGCAAAGCCCAAATTGTCGGGCGCCAGTGGTTTCCGTCAATCGGTCAGTTCACACAGGGGTGTATTTTACCACGCTCTCTTCCTCGCACGCTCGAATGGAATTTTGTAAATGAAAGCTTGGATGTACAGAATTGAACAACATGCCCTCGTAAGATTTGTCGAGCAGACGAAATATCCAATTTTGATTTCGTTAATAGTCGCCGGAAGTGGAAGGCAGTTCAACACCTTTCGAGCGCATAAAAATACGCGGATAACCTCTAAAAAATCGTTCTAGTTTTTGTCAAATATCTGTAAAACGATCGGGAGCTTTTGGAATTGAACGTTGTATTCCTCGATCATGTATTGTTTTAGATAGTTGTCGAAATTCGCACATTCTATAGGTCACCATCCGCAGAATTTTCAAACGGTGGGATTAACAAATCAGCTGATTCCAAGCCGAATGGTAATCATCTATTTGAATGAAAAAAAGATATTACGAATTGAATGCGAAAGGGATAACGGGGACATTTGAAGAAATGTTGTATAATTCTATTTGTCAAAATTGACAAAAAAGAGAACAACGTTGTTCGTCTCTTTGCACAGAGAACAACATTTTTCTCTTCTTGCCCTGAAAAATTGACTTAGGGTTTCGACGAAATCTCGCATACCCTTTTTTCCCATGCCTCTAAATGAAAAATATTCTATATTTCATCGAAAATTTGAGAAACAAAATATGTGACGCTGGATGAAGGATTTATCAGGCGTTATTGAGCAAGAAAAATGTCAACATTGGGATACTTGATTTTACGTATCAGGGAATATTCGAAATAAGTATAACGAAATGATTTGGCTGTCGCGTCACTTTTTACAGAGGATATACATCGAGCTCCCACTCGCCAGTGATACCTTTGATATTTCTATCGCGATACGGCATTGCCTATTGACGTACGAGGCGAAAGTAGGCGTGGTTTCCCTCCGATATTGAGGGACAAAAACTACACACGGTATACATGTATATATAAACATATGCATCTCTCTATATGTACTTATAAGCTGAGAATGAGTAGTGTTGTTACACACGCCAGAGCACAATGTTGCAGAGATATTATATTTTTATCACACGACGACACACTCTCTCTCTCGTGGCTCAACGACTCGCGTTATTCGATTATTAATGATGTGCGTATACAGTGTGGAAGCAGACGAGAGTGAGGTGCTGAAGTGCGAGATCGTGGCATTAAGCCGCCACGGGGGTTGAGACAATTTCGATAGTCCCGGTGGTGCGACAACCACTTGAATTCATATTTTGTTGTTTTCTTCTTTCTCATCTTTTGTCGTTGAGCAACGAGAACGACGAGTAGAGAAAAGTGTGTACGAGGGAAAGAGAGAGAGAGTGAGAGAGAGAGAGGAAGATCGCGCGACAGCAAACGGAGAAGAAAAAAGACAACGTCGTGTGTTTTGCAAAGGGTGGCGGTTAGCGCAGTGTTCACTCCGTTTTTCCTCTCATTTCTTCCGTTCGCGAGGACAACATTCGTTCGGAGGATAACACATCGTTGACACGTAACAATATTTTCAAAAGGAATCAAGATCTCTACCTTTTCTCGTGTCATCCGTCAAAAAACGTAACGCGGCCAAATAAACGCGATCTTCCCGTGTCAAGGTTGTCAACAAAAAAAGCACGAGCTTAAAAAGTAATCGTTGTTCCTCTCCGGAAAGCAAAGCGTGAAAATGTCAGGAGGAATCCCGGTTCTTCTTATAACTGCCAATGTCGGCAGTATTTTCGAAGATGTAAGATTTTTCTGTCAAACACCATCCCCCGTCAACTGTCATTTTGACGGCTGATCTATCATTTTTCTTCGATTACTTGCCAATATTTGTTTTCGTCAAAGTAGCAGTTGCGTCTATCTTCAATTCAAGCTACTATTGCAACACTTTTCATTTATTATTCTCAGTGGTTTTTGTACCCTTTGGAATTATGCGAAAAATTTGTCGAGTGTCTCGTCATTAATAGTTGTTTTTTGCAGCCTGGTGTCATGTTGAAAATATGGACGGAGGAATTTTTATCTGTGAGTACAAAATAGAAAAAATACTCATGTCTGCACTGTTTACAATTTTCCAAAATTCGTCGTCCGGACGACGCTGACGTACAACTTTGTCTTACCGCTGAATTGTTTCAGACTGTGTCGCGACTCGACCCAAAATTCATAGCCCTACACTGCCAGGAGGTGGGCGGAAAGAATTACGAGCAGAGCATGAGACACGTCGAAGATTTCGTGAGGTAAACAGACTGATTGGCGGATAACTCGCTTATCTCAATTTTGGTATCGTTTTTTCTCATTGAAAGTGTGATGAAATTGCTGAATCGGTACTCTGACTGAAAATTCATTGAGAATTTTTCGTCATTCGAAAAGATGGTAAAAAATAACAGTGTCAAGGGGCAATTCTATTTGTTATAACAGAAAAAATCGTCGATACATTGCGACAGGGGTGATTTGGAGACTGCATTTATTTTTCCTGAAAAATATGTCATCTTGCTGTTACATTATGTAAATTCCGTATAGTTTAGACCGTCCATTCGTCGTTGAATATTTTTTCCTTCGGATGCAGTCACAGTTGCGATGCTTCATAAGAGGCTTTGCTTAATAGAGTTTACTTTATACCGAAACTAATTGGATAAAAAAAGAACGAAATGTATCAGCAATGGATTGATGAAAAAACTTTGTTTGAAGAACGTGCGACGGAATTTTCCCCTCGTGCGTTATTGATCCGGTCGAGAGGCTCGATGTTTGCTATGGAAGAAAAAAAATCGGTAAACAAAATGATAGAGTCGATAAAAATAGATAATCACCCGTTACAACACGCTCGAGCGAGCTCCATCAAAGGGTTACCTCGACTAATTTTATAATGCGCCATTGGAAGGGCGCTGTGAGAAAAGCGCACGAGCTCGTGATGAAAAATCAATGCACCTCTTTTTATCTCTCCTACCGAAGATATCGCGGATAGCGCGTATTGTTTAAGTGGAAAATGAAGGCGTCGGGGCGTTATAATCCTACTACTGTTCAGGTTACTGATGTCTTCCGAGGAGCTGAGACTCTTTGATAAAGTCCGAGTTTTTTTGGACGAAGATTTCTCCTCGGCTGAACATTTTACGGTGGGTCGAAACGATTCGCGGTTAAAGCATTCGCGCAACTGCCTGAAACAGGGAACGTGAATACAGTGAATTTTATTTTCTCAGGCTTTAGGTAATTTCTATTTCGTCCACGAGTCGCTGAAGGACGTTCTACTCTGGGATTTTAAAGGTTCGTGAGACAGAAAACGGCTAACACAAAAAACTGAAACAACATCCGGAGCATGTTGAAAATACCGAGCGCGTTAATTTCGAATAATTAATGATATCAAAAAGTTCTGAAGGAATCGTATGAAAAAAAGTTGTTGGGTGAATATTTAGCACTTTTATTTCGGTATGAAATTGAAATTGTTCATTTTTCAGAAAACATACGAATTTTTTCAGAATCCCATTTGTTCAAACTTGATTTGGAAATTCATCAGGTGTTAAATGGTGACGGAGAAAATTTTTTGAATAATTATATGAATTCGATCAAATTGATAATTTCGATTGAAACGGAAAAAAAACGAAATCGCCACAACGTCTCGTTAAAATTTTGTGCTATAATTGCGCGACCAATTTTTCGTTAGAAGACAACAAAAGGATTTGATAAAAACAGTTCTCTCGTCATATTGCAGAATGCGCGTTCATACCGGTGTCTGGAAAAGAGGTACATTCCGGAAACATCGAGGCAGTTACGACCAAAGAAAAGTCCAAATTTCCACAGGACTTTTTTCCCGAGTGCAAATGGTCAAGGAAAGGCTTTTTGCGCGCTCGATGGAGCGTCAGTGGGACAGTTTTTGATCTCATAAATATACACTTGTTTCACGATGCCAGTAACTTCGTCGCAATGGAAACAGTGAGTGTCTATTATTTATTTCGCTACAATGGGGTCATTCGGGCGCTCGGAAATTTTATCGATCGGAGTTTCCCCAAAAACTACGCGGCATCGGAAACCCTCCCTAAGCATGTCGTCCCAACTAGGAAAACTCTGAATTCAGCTATTTTCTCTTGTACACAATAATCGAATAAAGCTGCATGAACTACTTAATAATGACACGAAATTACACGCAAAGAAAATGAAGAGTATTAAAACGATTAAATTATTAGACTTGTTATAAAAAGTTTATTGCATTGGATTTCAATGATCGTGGATTTTGACGCAAGAATAAACGAAAAAAAATATCAAGTCTCGCCATAATAGTACACATACATAGAACACTAAATTGCAATTACATTTATTACATTCCATCGTGATTGTAAAAGGTTTTTAACGCACCGAATTATAATCAATTGACAATTTTTTATTAAAATTACACCATTATTACCGTATCGAATGTGTACGTTTTTGGGAAGGAGAATCGTTTGCTCTGTATGCTTGAACTACTTTTTTTTCGTCATCACAGTTTCCATCGGTGTACGGTAAAACACGCAGAAGAGCCTTGGAGCATACATTAGACAGGTTTCACAATGATCAGTATCCAAACGTGCCGTACTTCCTCTTCGGAGATTTTAATTTCCGCACCGATACCGCCGGTGTGATAAAGGTACCGGATATTTCACATTTCGATCATACTTATATTCATACTTTAACAAACGATTTTGCCATTTTTTCTCCTTCGCGAACCATTCTCACCCGAGGTTCTTTTCCTCTGACTGTGTTTCGCAGAAACTTACGGAAGATACTCACGAGAGCAGGCTGCCCAGTAAGGGCAATATTTCTAGATTACAGTTTCGAAACACTGACGAAAATGTGATACTTACGTTAGGAAAGAAGGAATTTTCCCATCATGCCCATCGTCATTTGTTCGCCGAGAACGACGGAAAATGGGTGAGTTTTTTTTTCTCGCTCGCATCAACGAAGAATAAGAACATTTTTGTCCTTTCAACACGATAAAAATTCATTCAACGACGATTCTTCTTCTTATCTCACGCTACAATGACGCGAAAAAAAGATTATATATTTATCAATACGCGGGCTATAATTTGGGAACTTTTTCTTTCAAAGCTTCGCGAGTATGATCGAGAACCGGAGGATTTCAAGGGCAGGCTGATTGAATTCCCAATTAATTTTATACCGAGTTATCCGTTCGAAGAGGACGTCAATCAGGGTGTGAGCTACATGCAGACAAGAGTCCCGGCATGGTGCGACAGAATTCTGTTGAGTCCAACCGCGCAACTGCTGGTCCAGAATGTAAGTAACTTCTTTTTTCGCTTACGTGCTAATGATTAATTTAAAGAGCGTTACTACACATTTAGCGAATGAGAGAAATAAAATTTCACTAGTTTTCCATGTATGAGAATAATTTTCGTAATGGAAAAGTAAGACACGCGTATAAAAGTGCGTGGTTGGAATCGTCAAAAAGAAAACTACTGTCATTCCGCCACTTTGTCGTTTGACAGCTGTCAGCACTAAAACTATCGGCATTTTATATGTACCTGTTTTTACCGATCATGTTTTCATTAATTCAAGATGAAGCCGAATTTGGCTTTTTTGTTTATATAACGATCCGTTTCAGGCATCGTCTTCCGAAGCTGTGGAGTACGGGATAATCGGTCCGACAACTTGCATGGGCGATCATAAGGTACGATTGATAATTACCTCGAAATTATTTGTCACTCACGAATTAGTCGTGGCTGTTCTTTTCTTTTTCGTTTCTTCTTTTAATACTGGGTACATTATAATCACACACTTCTTGATTCTGATGATTCATTCTTTTAATGATTATGGTGCAGCCTGTTTTTCTGGAGTTTCGAATGATTCTCTAAGCACTCAAAGGTACCTATAACTACGAACTTGTCTGTCTGTTTTGTCATGATTTTCATCATGTTTTTTCTCTCTCTCTCTCTTCATTTTATTATCTCCGATGTTATTATCTATTCCTGATTTCCATTAATTCATTTCTTCGGCAAACTCCAATTCGATTATCTTCATTCTACCGTTTCCTTTTATACAAGTGCATATATATCGTAAATTCCCGTTGGGCCTCGCCCGACGTAATTTTATCGTCACTTTAAGCCCTCCATCAAACGCGATCATTATTTGGAGCTTACCGCAATTTTTAGAGCTCGCATCAGATCTTTTTTCTTCCTCTATTCTCATCACACCTTGACTATTCACATTTGATACATGATACACGGAATCCTCACACACAATCACGCGTTCCGTGCGTCGTTTAACGATCATCGAGTCGAAAAGTTTCACAGAGTGCAATGAAACATTACCTCCTTTGTCATTATTCCCTGTAGCCTTGCCTCGTTGGACCGAAGATGTTTCTCCATTTTATTTCGTTTCCGATCATTTGTCAGTTGTTTGTCGTAACTTTACACCACGGTACTTGCAATAGGACGTACTTTTATTTCCCTCTGTAAATAATGGCTATACTCGTTTGACCCGTGAAAAAAAAAATCTTTCGTCCTAACGATCGTCAATTTACCTCGTGCCTTTTTGCCATAACGATCTTTCTTTACGTGTCGTGCTGCTGTGGTAACACGAACCCATTCGTCACTCATGTAGTCAAAAAAGTCGCGTGTAGTGGTAATTTTGAAAATATGATCGATGATCAACAGTCCGAGGCGAATGAAGATTCTTTTTTTCATGTCAACATTTGGGAAAATTAGATACATCATATATCCATCTCACAGTATTTATGTGTTCGTAAAAAATGAAAACCACACGCACACACACGAAACCCCTCATCCATTTGGCATTAATGATATATCAGAGCATACATCGCCCCCCCAAAAAAGAGGGAAATATTGAAGAAAAAAGAATGAAGGCACGAACATGTTATTTATACGAGGCTCCGTCCGTTTTGTTTCTCCCCCTTTGTTTCCAGCCAGTCTACCTGAGGGCTATGCTTGCCTCGGATGCAGGTATGATAAATTGCTGCAGCTTTAAAGAATCGTCAAAATATTGCTTTCGAGTGCCGGATAACTATGCAGAGTTGTTACCAATGTTGCCTGATTGCCGTAGTTTCGCGAGCGCACGTTATCGCTTCGTCGATCGTTCGCCGAAGCTTTTGCACGCAGCACCCATTCAGCATGATCCCTACACGCCCGATAGCATGGACAGCCCGAGTCCTAACGCAATTATGACTTCGGGATACGACGATGCCCAGGAGGATAGCGTAGGTTTAGATTGCGCGAGCGACGCGAGAACAGCAACGGCTAGAACGTTCAAGGGCATCGATGCTGCGGTCTCGCCGTTATTGTTGAAATCGAAATTAGAGCTTATAGTAAGAACGGAGAAGGAAGATGCGGAAGAAACGTCGGATAGAGGTACAGAGTCGCGATCTTTGGACCGTTGTTTGTCCACGTGTCAGGATGATGCGGATGACGAATGGAGAGCCAGGAAAACAAGATGCAACAGCGATGTATCCTGGCAAAGATCTCATCTCCTGACGGAATCTTGGCTTCGAGATAAATCGCGTCGGTGTTATCGTTCCTTCGTTCAGTCACAGCGAAGCGCGGACTCGAGTCCAGCTGATCCTCGGGATGTCGGTTATTCCCAGAGTGACATGATCATACCGAGAATAGCTATTATTAATCCGAGTAATTTCGAATCGAACGAGAGTTCGGTTCACCTTCAGGAGGACCATAGACTCGCGACCCTAAGTCGAGGTGGTTCGAGTTCGAGAGTGAACGAGGGGGCGACGAGCGGAGAAGGCTCGAGTCTCGACACGTCTGACGACGCTCACAACGAGCTTGAGAAGCCGGGCGAGACGGGACGAGTGTCCTCGAGGGCACAGGACAGTGGTCTCGACGTCGGTGACGATGGATTCTCAAGAGGCGGGTCGTTTGGTCGATCGTCGAACGAGGCTGGCTCAACGACGCCTCTCGAGAATGACGACCTTGAAACTGGCGATTGGAAAAAATTGCCGTCGTTGGAAATCGTTACGGTCGCCGACGGTGCGATGGATAAAGTCGTTCTCACGCCGGAGGACGCCGGACTGTTGGAAGACGACAGAAACGCGAGTACTCGCGAGATCGATGATGGCACAAATTTTCATCGAATTACGAATGAGAAGGAGAGCAGGAGGCAGGAGTCTGACCTGGAAATGATTCGTATGGACAGCAAGCAAGAAATTCTGTTGTCGAAAATTGTGTCCATCAGCGATTCCTTGCAGAGTCAGGATCACGCGAATAATCGGGACAGAGAAACGACGAAATGGAATGTCGACAAAGTCAGAAGGAAACGCGGACGCGATATCGTAGGGAAAAATGGAACAAGGTGCACGACATGTTGTTGCGTTATTTCTTAACTGTCGACGGTTTTCACACCTTTGACACATCCTGTCGCTTTGTCTTATTTATTATTTCATCCTGGCCGGAAAAACTCGTGACGATCGTCTTCCATACATCACCTGTAAAATCGAAAAAGTTGACATTTTTTGTCATTTTTTTTTTGTCAAAGGAGAGAACCAAAGGTGGAACTTGGAAAGAATCTTTGCAAACGGAACAAGACGAAAGTTTGACCCTCTGAGATTTGATTCAAGGTTTTTCGTACGAATGCCAAATTCTTCTGGAAATTTGTGTAGATTATTTTTTGGTATTTTTTAATGATAGCCGATAACGATAGCGTGATTCAGATGTGAAAAACATGGTCCGGATGACCGGTATCGCCCGACAGAATTTAAAACACAGCGTAAGAGCACTTTTTTAAAATTCAACCTGAAATCTTTTCGTAACATTGTTAGCTTGATACCGAGCAGCAGGGATTCGAGAAAAATGGGCAGAAAACGTACACTCTCGATGGCTGATCGATCGAAAAGTACCGGCCAAATTCTGAAAATTGGGCATTTGTTTATGTGGCCTTAAAATTCTCAATGATCTTTTCTTTTGATTTTTACGACCATCTTGTTCCAACTGTTACATAAAGATTGTCCCATGTGCGAGAAGGATTTTTCATTAGAATAAGAATTAATTTATTACAAAATACGTAAGATGCGTTGACAAACGCGGGAAATTATTACGATCTTATGATTGTGGCTTTCGCGCCACGACGGATCCAACTGCCAAAGCTAGAAATCTTGCTAAGTGTTTTATAGTCATTTGTATGTGTATATACGTAAATTATATGTATAAAAATGTATATATATACAAATTCACGTTGGACATTTGTGTTAAAATCGAGCACGGTTGGAAAGCTTGGACTGTCGGTGTAATTTGATATTGAGAAATTTCCGCCAACATTGCACCTGTATATACCGCGTTAAAAAAAATTTGAAGATACATTTCAATGGAAGGTCACAAGTTTCTTTGCAGCAAACGAAAATTGTTGATATCGAAATGAAACGGGTTATAAAATTATTTATCGTTTTTTAGAATCATCACTCGTAATAGGTAGAGTAATTTATTCGCAAGGAAAAGTGCTCGACACTTTCGCTTAACGTGCTACCTCTTGAATAAACTTTCATCCATAGCGACGATCGACTCGGGCGATAATTCGAAAATAACTCGATGCACACAAAAGTACTCGATATGGCCAATGTGCTTGTACCTCATTTTCGTTTGCCCCCAAAAATCAGACTTTTGCAAACCCAGTGCTGTTAGTCGTTAGTTTGTAAGAGATTCTCCACCCACCCGCCTCAATTTCAACGTTTATAGCACATTATCGTTACAACTATTTTTGAGAGAATAGACATTTTTTATTATTTTTATCCAAGTTACGTTTAATCGAGCGCACTGCGTGTTTTTCCTGGATCGCTCATAGTTACGTCATCATATCATTTGCGTTTTTGTACACTGATTGTCGATGTTGTCGTTGTCTACTGGATGTGTAAATATCTTCGTTTCAATTTTGTATTTTCCGATTTCGATTTTTCGGAAAAGAAATTTAGTTTATCTCGATGTGACAATTGGATCTGGCCTGTCTATCGTTCCATTCGCTGTATATCGATTCAACGTCTGTGATCCTGCAATGTGTTTCGATATCGTCGAACATAATTTTTAATCATTAACTTTATTATTGCGACGATCGTGTATAATGGTTTTTCTTCCAGGCACGACATTTTTCTAGAATACGCCTTTTCAACTAACATATATAACAACTTTTATCGAGAACTAAAATTTTCTTGCGAAATGTTGAAAGAAGATCGCTGTAATAATCGAATCAAGAGTTCTTAACTGAACCTGCGGTTATTAGCTTTATTTTTGTAACGAAAAATTCCGAAATTATTCGACTCGTATCAGCAGCGCTACTTGTTGTACGTATGAAAAAAAAGTGACTTTTTTTTATCAACACTCTTTATCCTCGGGCATCATTTTAAAAAACAATTCAAATCGCATTTACGAAAATCTCGCTGGTAACCGCTGGTCAATAATACCTCATCGATGTTCAATAATTATTTCGTGTCTACGTGTACAAACACGTTACAGTACGATTTAATTTCACAAAAAAAAGTAAACGAAAATAACGAACGATAATTTTCAACGCATAAGATGCATCGCAATTCTGAAAAGAGAATTTCCAACACAGACACAGTGGAGTTGAATCACGTTGTAAGAGAGACTTCAAATTCGGAGGAGTCAGAACCATCGAGCTTCGAGAGAAATCATGAAATCTGCAACAACGGTACAGCCACGATAACGCGATACATCCATATAAAGCACGCTGATTCGTCAGTCAAGATATTCCGAGAGACAACGGTATAATAGTCGTTCTCGGGGATGTAGCAAATTTGATTCGAAAAGCGAAAAGGAGAGACAGAGAGAGAGAGAGATGGATTTTGGGAAAAATAGGGAAAAGGAGGAAAAACAAACGAATGTCAGTGTAACCCGTCACAGTGAACAATTATTATCGATATTCTAAATGTATTCGTGTTCCTATTTATGCATTTCTTTTTTCATTTCAAACTATTATTTTACACTAGCGAGATTAGAGGGATTGAAATTACGCGACCATATACGTATCGCGTACAACAGTTATCGTATGAAATATATGTGCACGGCAATCGCAATCGGTCACTGAAAATTAATTCCGCGGTACTTAATAGATACGCAAAAGTTACGCTAGACTTTTCTCAATAGATGAACGAGCGCAGTCCCAACGTTGGAGATAACTTTGGTCAATTATCGTTACAGATTTTTATGCAGGCAGTACGGCTAACAAAGTTTTCGTACCGTGCGGTTCAACAATTTTGAAACTTGATAATTCCGAGGCTCCGCTATTTGTTTAGCATAAAAATACATTATAAGCCATTAATCGTCGTTTACTCGTGCTAACTTTTGTCTGAAATTTCTTAGCTCTGGGCACTGCCGAGTCAACCGAGTGCGGATGTGCCCTCGCTAGTAGCCGTTGTCTCAAAATCATAGTTTTCAAATTGTCGAATTGTACTCAACGGAAACTTTTTTTCATCCGCTGGATATAAAAATAGACTTAAAAGCCTGCGTTTATCAATCATTCCTTCAAAGTTATACGATATATGAATTACACACGTAAAATACGAAAGATTAGACGTAATGTGTTAGGATTGTAATAATCGTGGTAGAAAATTGAAAAAAAAAGAAAAAAAAACGCGAATTAGTCGTTTTATCGAAATCGCAGAACGTATTCGTTCGATCTTCCATGTAAGAGTAATGAAATTTGAAACAACAATATTATCCGCCCGTGTTAGATATCGTGTGAGAAGAGGATAAGATCCTCTCGAATAAGAGATTAATTGTTCTGTCATGACCATCGGTCAAGTGAATGTTGTACTTTAAATAATGCGTGTACTTATTGTTTTGTAACACACAAATAAAGAAACTTTCCGCGAGTGATGTATCGTTGCAGATTTTCAACAATACGCTCGTATCGGAAGAACAAACATCGGACTTGTAGGCATGAAAATTGAAGAAAACAAAAGGAGCAATTGTCGCAATTTGCGAAAAGCATCGCGCGTAGATACCAGAGCGCGATATCCCTGTTTCGTGTATTTTCCAGAATGTGTAGAAATAAAATTGTCTCTCGGCTTTCGACTCACAATGCCCGACGAAGAAAACTGATCGACGGTAGAATCTTTCCCATGTTTTTTATTTTATCATGTTCGAAAGGATCGAAATGGAAAAATCAGTATCGATGATGCATAAACATTGTGGTTTTTTTTTATTGAAAATAAACAATTGTAATTCTCATTTATAGGAGCTAGCATCAATCTGGTTATCATTGGAATATTCAAGAATAACGCCCTGGCCGTCGATCAATGTTTCATTGTTTAGAAGATCCAACAGGGGCGTGTCCATTTTTTCTTCAACCAGCATTCCCGTTGTATAATGAAACAATCGGAGTTTCGCCGAGAGCGTGACATTGTCGGCGTTATAGACGTTGAAAGCTTTCGAAAAAGTGTCCGTTACTTTGCCGATCGTCCATTGCACGCTGACGAAAAGCGCTCGCGCCTCGGTTTTCGAGCAATTAACTTTCGGTGGATAAACGTTGAAATATCGTCTGTCGGTGGTTGGTATCGTTTTAGCACCGGTTGCTTTTCCTTTTAGTTTCATCAATTGTACCTGTGTTGGAAGCAAAATCAGACCGATAATGAGACGAAATCGTGAAAGACGAATTATCAAGGTAGTATGGGCACCGGTTGCTGGAGGACATGAATATACGTATGAATCTGACGAAGCTCTCGTCGCCCTCGCGAATCGGAAGGCTTTATTTGCAGAGAAACTAAATGAAACGATTTCTTGAAAGTTCTTTACAGCCGGATATCGCAACATCCGAGATTGAATCTTCGTTAAAAAAGCTCGGTAAGTTAATGCGGAAAACTGCGGGCTTGAAGATTAATGATTAATCATTGAGACGTAATTTTCGATGTTTTTTTTCTCATTCGTTGTTTTACCTTGTTAGCCATTGCGACATTCTTCGATTTTTTGAGAGTCTCTTTAATCTGCTCGTCCACGGTCGATTTCGCGATGGCGAATTCGGCTTTCGGTCTCTGCCATTTTTTCAGCTTGCTCAATTTCTCCTCCTGGCTCATTTCCAGGCAACCGTGATAGCGGTGGGACACGCAAAAGTGTTTTTTGCACTCCACGCACGGCATTTCAATGGGTGAAGTTTCCTTGCAGGATTCCTTGGAGCAGATGACGTTTTTCAAATCGCTCTCCGTAGAGGTAACGAAATTGTCGGTACACGCGGGACAATGGTGAGACAAAGATGGGAAATGATGTTTGCAGAATACCAGGAGGCAGTGTGCACATGTGAAAGGCAAAAAATCATTCTGTCCACAATTCTCAAATGCGCAGTTGGTGCCGAGGGTAGGAAATTCCATATCGAGGCAGAGGAAAAACCGTGAAGTTTAGAGCGCGAGTTAATTGTGAGAAGGAGTCGGAGAATGAAGGTGATTTTCGCTCAGCGTTCCGAGAGCCAAGTTGTTCCACTTTTGCTCCAATTCCTTCAGAGTCATGTGAGAATCCCCGTTGTCGCTTTCTGGGTCTGGCAATTCGGTAGTCGGTACTACTATTTCGTCTATCGGCAGTTTATCTTTTCTCCAAGCTTCGTCTATTAATTCCAGCAGTCTACCATCGCCGCATACTTGACTGTCCATAATTCAGAAAGATGCGATTAGCGAAACTGAAAGAAAATATGGTGTATGTTAAAAAGCATGTGTGCACTTTAGGTTTGTCATACTTTTGAGACATTAATTCTGTACAGTTTGTTACATTCAGAATGAGATAAAGTAGAATTATATGTTTTAGGTTTCGCTAATATGAATTGGCCATTTTACTGGGAAAAAGGAAAATTTGAAATTGAGACGCGATATTTTTACGAAAAGATTTCTTTATTATTCAAAACTCAAAACATCGACAATATCGCTGCACTTTATTACATAAGAATGCAGAAGGAAAAACGTACAGCAATAAGGACCGAAGATGTAGGTTACATTTGATAACAAATGGTGTTAATTTGAATAATAATCCAAGTTTTTTTTAAATCGGAATAAAGTTGGTAAAATATCGCGAAACATTTAGTTTTAATACAAATAATGATCTTATTCAATTGTTTATTACTTGCGAATTATCCTACAGAAGTCCGATTGTACGTTCACAAAAATATTTTAATTGTTTCAACATAACAGAAAATGTGGTTGAGAAATAACTGTACTACACACTACACTATTAATGTTTGTTTTGAAGAAGTAGCAATTTTCTTGTAATAATTACTCAGTAGAAGTTTACCCTATGATTCGCAAGTCATTAACGGGCATCAAGCTCAGCTGTTCAACTCAGAATCGAGGGTACCGCCTCTCGCGGTAGCAGAGCGCAACTCCGTGCCACTAGTAACCAGCGCCTTCAGCGGCAATATTGTTAATCAAAGTAGGTACATACATTCAGTGCCGTGCTGCGAAGAAGGACCCTGAGAGCACGACTCGCGCGTGACGTCACCCGACGGCCCGCGCGAGTCTTCTAATAAATTGTTCACTCTTCACTCACACCCGTCCTAATGTTAAATGCATTATAATCCCTATAAATAAGCCGAAATATATTTATATTACTAATAATATATTAATTCTCATACTTTTATCGAGGGATAAAGCAACAAAACAGCGACCGAATACAGGCCAATTATCTATCCGGCCGCGAATAATTAGTACGAGAATGTGCACATATTTCTCAAGCGATTAGATGGTCCAGTCGGTAGCGTGCCTGACTTCGGTCCGAAGGGGCGCGGGATCGATCCCCGCTCTAGGTATTTTTATTTTTTTAATTTTTTTGGGCGAATTGTTCATTCCTGACACACGCTCATTGAAAGAACAACAATTTTGTAATCGTATGATAATACATCTAAAATTTAGATGTATTATCTCTTTAATTTTATTATCTAAAAATTTCTAAAATTTAGATGTATTATTATATTATTCTTCATCATATTTCCATACTTTCTCTATTATAATCTCTATAAGTAAGCGGAAATATATTTATATTTGTATTATTATATTAATTCTCATACGAAAGTATGAGAATGAGAAAGTATGCTTCATCAAACGATGAAGCATTATCTCCGAAAACAAACAAAACAAGTCGGCAATGCGCGTGAAAGTATTCACGAGATATTTTTTTTTTAAATGAAAACCAGGATTTTTCAAATTTGGATTGTTTTTAAGGCCATGGGGGATACCCCCTCCCCTATCGAAATTTAGAAAGATTCTCAGGCAAAATCTATAAATCGGATCGATTTGAAATTTTTTGTGAGTGTCACAGTAAGTTTTCCTTCTTTCGGCTGTCACTCAAACGTTCAACGTTCATACGCCAACGATTCGATTTATAGATTTTGCCTGAGAATCTTTCTAAATTTCTGACGATTTCGCAATTTAGAAATTTTTCAAAAAAATTTTTTTGTGGAGTGAAATTTTTTTCAAAATTTCGAAATTCTAAAATCGTCAGTCCCTCCGGGCTATATCACTGAATAGCCACAAAAATTTCAAACCGATCCGATTTATAGATTTTGCCGGAGAATTTTTCTAAGCTTCGATTTACGGATGTAACACCGTTTCAGATGCTAGGCAACTCCAGTCAAGTGCAAAAAGTTATCATCAAGGTAGAACTAGATGATATGGAACGTATCGCATACGATACATGCATGGCAGTCTCGCGGATTATGATTGCTACACCACTACTGCCACCGAGTGCCGAACAAGGCAGCAGGGTCACTCGTGAGTAAACACATATATATATTGGGGAGTTTTACTTGCACACCCTTTACGGGTTTTTACAAGCCACCCACCCAACTACTACATATTCTGTCTTATCTCCTCGTACCTCCTCTGTTTTTCTGGGTGGGTGGATTTCCTCCAATAGACCTACTTTTTTACGTGGGTTCCGAACCACGAGAGAACAGTTTAAGACACTTAGAAAAAATCCATTGGTGTCGGCGGCGGGAATCGAACCCGGACCCACCGGGTGTGAGCCGGGCGCGTTACCACTAGGCCACTACTGCCTCTAACGAGTAAACACTTTTTTCTTTCGTTTCAAAGCTGATTGCGATTACTCTGAAACACGAAACCAAATCTTTGGTACAAAATTTGCGATAAAATGCAGGTACGAAAGCGCAGAAGCTTTTATCGATCCAAACCGACGTCGTCGCAACCACCCTTCTCGCTCGTCTGTTGCGGCTGCGTCAGGTATGTTGCCATATGTCGCTCATAAATTCGACGGTCGACAAAGAAGATGTCGAGGAAAATGTCTCGGAGGGCACGGATGAGGCGGTTGATTTAGCAGCTGAAATGAACAACGTATCACTCGACGAGGGGGATGACGAGATAGGCATAGACAAGAGGGTCGCTGAAGGCTTGTTAACCTCCAAAAATCCTGTTTTCGATCCGAATCGTCGAAGCTCCAAGGTGCGTTCTCAGCAGACCCCAACTTCTTTTGTCTTTACGTCCGTATTATTTTTATTTTTCTCCGTCTTTTGCGTATATTCTTGCAGATAAGGGCGGTTATCGCCAAAGTCAAAGAAATCACCGAGACCAGCGACAAAGCCATAGTCGTCTCGCAGTGGGTGTCCCTTCTCGACATCGTCGGACGTGAACTTGAACGTATAAAGAACGTTTCGTACCGTATGTTCACGAGCAAAGTTCCGGTTAAAGATCGGCAGGTAAGATTTTTACTCTTTTACGCTTGAGATGTTGATTTTCTTTCGATACCGTTAAAAAAATTGACAAAAAAAATATTCAAGCGACCTTATCGCCTCATTCGTCGGGGTTCGTTTTCGTACCTCGTACTTTTGCGTCGGGAACAAAATTTCGAGCGGAAGTATCGTCAATTTGTGATGCGACGTTCGAAAATCATATTTGCCGAACTCCTTTTATCGAAAATATCCTGACGCGTGACTGCATTTGACTTTAAACAAAGATAATATCACCGAGTGAAGTTTTACGAACGATCTTACGAATTTAGGGAATAGTGGACGACTTTAATTCTCCCCAATCGGAAACGAATGTTCTTCTTTCATCATTGACCGCGGGTGGAGTGGACTTGAATCTGGTCGGTGCGAATCATTTATTGCTGATAGACATACACTGGAATCCGCAACTTGAGTGTCAAGCTCAGGATCGAATATACAGAATCGGTCAAAAAAAAAAAGTTTTTATATACAAGTAAGTTGAGAAAAGGAAAATTGAATATCGAAAGCGTTGTTCTTACGCGCGATTTTTTTTTCGCATCAGATACATCTGCACCGATACGATCGAAGAGCGCATCCAATACCTCCAAGAGAGAAAGATGGAAATCGCTGGTAATCGTTCGAGCGGCGTCGAAGAAGTAGGGGCCTCCAGCCTTACTCTTGACGAGATGAAATCGCTTTTCGGCATGTAGTCGCCAAAGAAAGAAAGTGGGCGTTTGCATAACGACAATGAGTATCGCTCTATAGCGGCCATTTCGAAGCAGTGATGAAAATTATACTCCAAGAGCGGATGAAACACTTGGAAGAGTTATAGCGCGTTCGATGTTTGCTCAGAAAAATTGCGTTGTTGCTAATTAACGGAAGATATCCGACGTAATGACAAAATAACGGTTTTGTTCAAAAGTGCGGTTTTTAAACAGTCGGATGCAAAAAATTCCTCGACAAGGAGAAGAATTTATTTCGTCGATATCCGATTTTGATTTGACATTTGTAATATTAATTTAGCTATAGATATACGCATTTGAGAGAGCTTGAGATCGTTTTCTCCACTCCCGATATCGTCACATTTTTCAATCGAAAAAATCCTTCAGAAAGACTCTCGCTGCGCATTCATCGTGAAGCTGGTCCTTCGTGGGTCCATATGAATCATGTTCAACTGTTCTGTAGCTACAAAATCATTGAAGAGCGACCAGTGTGTATCCCGAAACTAAATTTCATTGAGAGCAGATCTGTTTGCTTCTCATTAAAAAATTGAACGGAAAAATGTGAAATACAAATTGGTAAATACGTATTGTTTTGTTCAGTGCGATTTTCTAGAAAAAAGATAGTCGATAAATATCGTGGAATATCGGTTCTCTGCCTCGTTTTGACCTAGAATTCCCCGTGTTTATATGTGTAAACGTGCGTATATATACATTCGCCTCGCAGCATCCCACTTAACGGTAAGCCCACCGACCTAAAAATCCATAAACACCACCTGTTCATTGGCATAATGCTGTTGTATTTAATGGATTTAGCGTGAAGAAGAACAAGCAGAAAAAACGCAGAAGCGCAGGGAACAGACGAGGTGAAAGACTCATCTTGTACGTGTCGTATGAGCCGTCGGCTATTTTTTCGCAACGGAATTCCTTTTTAATCGACGGAGCATTTCTGTGTCATACATCAGGAATGGTGTTACAGTCGATTTACACGGGGCACAAAGATTTTTATCATTTGTTAAACGTTTCAAACAGAGTTTCTCTCCTTCGTTATTGCAACAAACAGACATACAGGCGGAATTCACGTTGGCATATATATATCATGTTATTTCACATGCCGTATCGTGGGAGCTTTTTTTCCGCGCTGATATTTGCCGATGTGTTGCGCGCATATTCGAAAGTATCCCGAAGGCGGGGACCGAAAAAATTCGTATAACCAGCACCGTTCGCCTGTACAGCGGAGTAATTATTCGTCATTTACTCTACTAGACACGAGCAAATAAAATATTATTTGCTGTGCGTAGGCATACAAACGTATATACACGGTAAATATTCAGGACCGAGTGGCTGAAATACCGGCTCTTATCGCGTCTATCCGTTATCTCGCAACCCGCACTTGAAGAAAAATGAAGAAAAAAGAAACATTGTGCTGCCATCTGGATATATAATGTAACATCGCGTACTGCTTTTTTTTATGCGCTCGGGGATAAATAATACCATGCGGGCAAGTTGGGCTTTGCATATTCATTAGGATTTACAGTTTCGAGCTGTGCGTATGTGTGAAAGAGCCTGCATCGCGTGTGTTTGAATAAAAGACATTAACGGAGTGACACGATTTTAATAATACGAGTAGGCTCGCGTGAATGCATCCTGACGCCGATATCCGGATAGCGCTTCTCAACTACTAAACTGACGATGGTCGAAACAAAAATGCGGGTGGGGGCGTTAGTGTCGGCAAAGGGCATTCGCAACGAAATTACATCGATCGGTACGAAGAAAAATCGATGAAATATTCTAATATTTCCAAATTGTTTAGTATTGAAGTATTTTCCTTCGTCGCACCTTTCTCCGCGTTTTTTTTCTCTCGAACAACAAATCGTCCGTACACGAGAAACCAGTCTCGCGCACGTTGAAACGGTGTTTGCAGATTTTCATTTGTTTTTCGATTTTCTTGCGAATTACCAGCGTTGAAATGTAAATCAATGAATTTTCACGGTTTTTTCGATAAGCCAAACGTACTTTCGCACCGTCGGTAGCGCAGAAAGAAGACTCGAGAGATTCGCATCGAAGTTACCGACCGAGGTCAGTGATGTTACTTTTCGTTCGAAACATTATTCACCGTGGACATACGTGAAGTGTGCATGTATGTGCACGACGAACGCTCCGTTTGAATTGCAAATAGAGCCGCCGCTGAATAGTATTTACATGTACGTGTATACGACAGGCGCGAATTACTCATAGATTCTTACTGATGCGCAGCGCTATAATAGCGGAGTTTCAAATTTTCACGCACATTTGTGGCGGCAGCACAAGCCAACCGACAACAAGCGGCGTACGAATACACAATCACGTTTAGCGGCATTTTCAACTATTTACCTACAAATTCATTAAGTACTTTATAAGTAAATTTGTAATACATTGCAATCATGAGTAAAGCCCATCCTCCAGAATTAAAAAAGTAAGTCATTCAATTTCGCGCGATCAAACTACGTACGAGGCGGGCGTGGAAAAATGTTGAGGTTATGTTAAGCTTGCCGCAATTCACACGATCTTAATACGTTATTTTTTTTTCAGGTACATGGACAAGCGACTGTCGCGTGAGTATAACCGTACAAGATGAATAATTATTTCAAAAAATATTCTCGCGCATTTATTGTCTTAATATCGATCTTTTCCGAATATCCAGTAAAGCTCAACGGTGGACGACATGTGATCGGAATTTTGAGAGGTTTCGATCCTTTCATGAACATGGTTATTGATGAGAGCATCGAAGAATGTAAAGACGGAACGAAAAACAACATTGGCATGGTGGTAAGTTGTAACTTGAGTGATTTTCGTGAATTGAGTTTCGTCAACGATCAACCGTTGTTTCAGGTTATCCGTGGGAACAGCGTCATCATGTTGGAAGCGCTAGATCGGATATAATACCATTAACCACAATAATACGCTTCTAAGTTAATATAAGGATGTAATAAATAATTTCCTAACCGTGCGACATGAAAATTTATTGATTTTCCTTTTTATAAATAAACATTGAAAAACTAGAAGACAAAAATGCAAGTATAACATTAATACTGACTTTGCGATCATTGCGTCTCACTTTGATCGATCAATGAAGCCTACGGTTCATAGGATTGTAATTTTGTACCAGGTTTATTCGATGCAAAAAAAGTCATGCCCAACTAGCTTGTTTTCCTGTGTAAAGCGTCGTTGAACTTTTTTTGATTGTTCATTATTCAGTTGCATGACATAATTTCACTTTAATCATGATGTACCAATGATGCTGTAATATTTCTGAACAGATCAAACAAATTGATCAGACAGTAAGAAAATTTCATTTCAAGAGGGTTTGTTTTGTAAGGAAAAGTTAAGATTCAATGATTTTGGATCGATAAGTCATACAGATTTCGCGTAATTCATTCGTATAAAATATACCGCACAAAATTATTTGTTCAAATAATCGAGAGTTCATATGGCAAGGCACTCCATTTTATGTACGAGGGATGATGCTTTGTCTTTTCATCGCAAATATCCCTTCTTTTTCTCAGTAACGTTTGGCAAGAGTGATCTACATCCCACCGTGCTCACGCGTACAGTTGTTCCTTTTTTCCTATGTTCGCCTCGGATTCATATGCTTAACACCGATGTTAAATCAATTCAGTAGGGTTTATTACACAAGAATTATAGATACCGTATCACTATAACAGTGCTTTCACGATTACAAAAATCGTCTGAATTTTCGTTTTTTTCCCTTAAAATAATTGAAATGGTTATTCGCGAGTCGTCGAACATGATATTTCTTTACGCTATTACTGGGTATATACTGTTCGTGTGTATCGTCGAGGCAAAAAAGGTCTTTAATATGTATTGTTCTTAATTGCTCGGAAGTTTCTATCGAAAATAGAATTAGTGGAAAAGAATGCGACGAGTGACGATTGTGACAACCGTTGGCTGTGAAACAGGCAAACGAAAAAGCTGCATAAACGTTGAGAGACCATTTTAAGAATTTTTTTTTTTGTAATGAAAATCTCGAACTTGAGCTCTACGCTTCCTCATAATGTTTTCAAGATCCCAAAAAAAAGAAATACATTAGCGCATTCGTACACGTCTCTCTCTTCGAATGCTAAATATTAATTAAAAAACCTATGTAAAACATATAGTGATAGTTGTATGTGATGTCTTCGCATAATTTGCGAATATCTGCATTACGACACAGAGAAAAATGATTCTCTTTCTTTTCCGTTCAGTGATTAACGAATTGAGTTTTCATAGGTTGTTTACCTTGCCGGAAAAAAATGGTATCAAAAATCTTAAACCAGCATCGATCACATTAGTAATACAATATGCCATGAAAAATCCCTAAATTCATCTTGACAAAAATGTGCAAGTTTTTATCGGTAAATCTATTTAAAAACTGCACTAATCTCACAATTTTTCATACAATTGGGAATTTTCATCGCAACGATGGGCGCAGCTTGGCAATTTCTCGTTCCACATTGTCGGTAATGTTTTTTCTTCCTAGTAAATGAATATCAAACGTATTTTTTTCAACTCTCATAAGCGTAGAGTTTTCTTTCGAACAGAGGTTTCAGATGTAAGGTCTGGTTGGAATTGCATTGAAATCTGCTGTTTTTTCAATCGCAACCCGCTTAAGGAACCGTTGTCTCTCATCGTGTTGCGTCGAACGAATCGATGAGAATTTCATCCGAGGCTTTCATCGTGATATGAGTTCCTCTTCTGCTGCAACAAAAGTCAGGTTTGTTTTCGTCAAATAAAATAAATAAATTTAATTTGCTACTATAATTGCTACTCTCAAAGCCGAATAAGCCAAATAAGCATGTGAAATCTGCCCCCAGCTATTCAAAAAACCCATACAGCTGATCGATTTCTAATCGAAAAAAAAAAACTGTTTTTCAGATGATCCCTCAGAAGCATGGGCAGCACAAAAACCGTAAGTAGCTATGCTCGAATTGTCATTATCTTTGATAGAAGAGACGAATCTGAAAGTTACTCATTCCCCGAACAACGAATACATTTTTCAAGTAGTTGAATAAAAAATTCATGATAGGATGTAAGAAGGACACTCGAATATTACGATAATTCGTTTCGTAAATGCTGGACCTTTCCAATCTATTAATGACACTGTCCTGTTGAAGTTTGCATCGTTGATACACAAAAACATGCGAATTTGGAGAATTGCGAAAACATCTCAGTGTCTAAGAAACATCGATGTGACATACTCGTAACTCATACACGTGCATAATTCTTGAGTAAGAAAAAAAACTCACTAAAGTCCAAGGTCGATCCATCTTCGAGATTCTCGCTCGTACTTTTGTTCGTCGAACCATTGTCGATCTGATTGGCTAAACTATGATTTCTCCTTCTGGTCAATCTTCGCGTAGGAATTTTCATGGATGTTTGATCGTTGCTCTCGTCGTCTCTGTTTCCCTTCTCCTCATTGAAATTCAACGAACTTCTTTTTCGTTTCAGCGTGCCGTTTTCGTGTTCAGCGAGTTTAGCCTTCGGTTCATCCTTGATTTTCGTTCTGCGCCCCTGCTCCTTCTCGATTTCATGCCTCTTTCTCTCGCGATTCTGTTCGATTATTATTCTCTGTCTCTTTTGCCGTACAAACTCCTCCAGGGCTTTATCCTCGGACATTTCATGTTTCGTTCTAAGATGAAGAGTCAGATCACCGTCGCTGATTCTCGAGTGACATCGCAAACAAACGACCGGACAACGATGACTCTCCATTTCATTAATCGTCTCGAACGTTACCTTGCAACTCGAACAATGAAGAATATCACCGTTTTCCTCGGTGATGTTCAAATCATCACTCCCAAATTCCTGCTTATGCATCGTCACTATATGCTTCGTCATATTATAATTATGCATAAATGGCTTTTTACAATATTTACAGGTAAATTTGATCTCGCCCTTGTGCTTGGCAATGTGCAACTTGAAATACCAATCGGTGCTGAATCTCTTGAAGCAGAACGAACACTCGAACGACTTTGACGCTCTCTTCGGTCCGTTTTTCTTTCGTCTGCCTCTGCGCATGCCGGATTTGAATCTTTTCAGAAGAAATTCACCGCAAGAGTCGGCCTTTCGCGTCATTTTCACGCCAGCCTGAGACTTTATGACGATCCGTTCGTTCGTCTTCTGCGCTGGTAATATCTTGGGCGGAAGCTTGGCAAAAGTCGCAGATTGATTCGGAGCTTGTGAAACTAGACAAAATTTCGGTACACCCTGACTCTGATGCAGCAACGAGGGTTCGGTTTTGAGGCTGCTGATCGGTACCACGCGTATTGGCATGAAATAAGACGTGGCGTTCGTCTGCGTTGCGGATTTCGTTTGTAAATAATCGCTGAGGTCCACGGATTGCGCGACGTTTCCGGCTCGATCGATCGTGATGAATTGATTCGTTTGAGGAGAGACGGTCTGATACGAGGTCGTGTCCCTTTGAATCGGAGCAGCGTTTTCCGCGCTAGCCGTCGTTTTTCCCGCGAGCATTTTCGCCGCCGAAAAAACGAGCGGATAACGCGAAACTACTTTACCGAGAGAATCACCGGTGTAAACGTTGGGCGTCATACCACCTCCCGTTACCGAAGTTATTCTTATCGTCGGATGCTGCTGTATCGTCAGACAAGTTTTCGGTATGACGATGAGTTCGGAATTTCTCTGCAAGCTTTCGATGGCTCTCTCGTGTCCGGTCATCGGATCGTTGTAATAATCTTTCTTCAATTTTGCCGCGTCTAGTATCTGCAATTCTCTCACGCGCATTCTGTCTTTCATCAATTGCCCCCTGCTGGTCTTATTGTGCCTGTACTCGATTCGCATTTTGCAGTTTTTATGCATCAGTCGTGATTTACGCGTTTTCAGTACAGTCAGGCAAATGTCGCAGTTTTTCTCGAGATCGCAACGATGACAACGCACAACAGCTCGCCTACAACGATCGTGATCTATACTCAGAGCGTCGCATTTTTCATTTTTGCAATGCTTGGAGACAGGAGCATCGATCTCGCTGCTTTCGATATTCACAGCTACGAGGGGCAATGTATCGTTTTCTTCGCTCGTCAGCTGTCGAAATTCAACATCGCAAATTATGTTTTCGCAGGGCTCGCTGTGACCGCAGTCTCGATTTCCTGGTTTCAGAGGCAACAGCGCCACGGATGATTTTCCCTCCGTCTTTGACGGCAACAAATGTTTGTCCTCTATGCTTACGCCGCTGGATTCGTCTTTTCCTTCGCAATTGATTATCGGTATAACTGACAAATCTGGCATTTTTTCCATACTGCTACTGTCGCTCATAGAGCCATTTATCTTTTCCCAGATGGAATTCTTCGAAGAGGTCAACCCTGGGACTACCGCGTCGTCCAACAGAGGCGGATGCAGATAAACGTTTTGCCTGTTGAGCAAACGCTTGACGGAGTTTGATTGTAGAACCTGGGAATCAATTTACAGAGTAACATTAACGTCGCTGCCCGACTGACCGTGTTGAAGTTTGCATCGGCGATGCACGATGGAAATGCGATCTTTCGACATTACGGTATTTGCATTTTAAACATTCATTCTTTCCCTTGTGGATATTTTTCAATGTTACACATTATATTATTGTAAAAGTATTACACGTTACTCGTGAAACCACATTTTATTGTAGCGCAAATTTCAAAATGTAGTTTCAAAATTATTGTTAATATTCCTTATTGAAAATTTTGCTTTCATATGAAAACTCGTGTCATTGGAGAAGAACATTGATTCTGAGACGATTCTTCCACTGAACAAACGCTTTCAATGATGCAAAAATATCAAAGCGTCCAAAAAGTTTACGGTATTTGCATTTTAAACATTCATTCTTTCCCTTGTGGATATTTTTTAACGTTACACGTTGTATTATTGTAAAAGTATTACACGCTACTCGTGAAACCACATTTTATTATAGCGGGAATTTCAAAATGCAGTTTCAAAATTATTGTTAATATTTCTTATTGAAAATTTTGCTTTCATATGAAAACTCGTGTCATTGGAGAAAAACATTGATTCTGAGACGATTCTTCCACTGAACAAACGCTTTTAATGATGCAAAGTACGATGCAGAAATATCAAAGCGTCCAAAAAGTTTGACGGAAAAATGTTCACCGATTAACTGAAAGACACGAGTTTCAACGAAGATTCGCCGACAAAATTATGATTTAAAAGGTGACCTCTCTTTGTATTCAGCCTGCACTCGATACTTATTTCAAACCCCTTTGTCCATGAAAATAATTCCATTCTGTGGGTTCTTTACGTTTATCTCTTTTTTTCCGGATTCTCGGACACTTTTTGGAATTGATGGATATTTAGAAAATCAAACACTCGCGTGACAATCGGCGATATACGAATAATGCGAAACAAGAAATTGCAAGGTATGAAAATTTTACGAAAGAATAAAACAATCTTACCTCCGAGAGTGCGTTCATTGATAATTGATTGCAACTAATTTTCGGAGCGTGTATAGTCACGATATTGGGCATCGGCGCATAGGCCATTGTCGACGATTAGAATAGAAAAAAGCAAAACCGGAATAGGAATAATTCTGTACTATGATTGGAAAATATTTCAATAACGTAGGAAAAAGCCCACATGTACGGTGTAACGATCTTTACTACTGCGTTAATTCATAATGACATTCGACAACAGTGTGCGAAACAGAGAAAAAAAAACACTCAAAATTTTCGATGAAGGCGTCGGTACGCACGACACATTTTCGTTCTTCTTTTCTTTCGTATAAATTTCTACGATTTTTAAGCAAGCCTTTCTGAACAACAAAGGTTTCCCTTCGCACCTTTTATGACGAGGCTATGAAAATATATTCTTTTTTTTCTGAATATCTTCAGTCACGCTGTGTAGGGCACGATGAACGCATAATTAATCTCGGGGTAATTTTTCTGCACGCAAAACCTAGTGCGCGCGCACCCGGTAAATTTTGCAAATATCACAACATGCATAGAGTAAGAGCGAACATATCGCACACTGAATAATCGTAATTACAATGTAATCATTGTATAATTTTTCCGTACACTTTCCTTCACTCTTTTGTACACAATTAACGCGCTATAAACGCCATTTCCTCGATTCCGCGTTATTTTATTTTTTTTATGCTAGGGCAATTCGCCATGTTGAGGTCAAAATAAAGTTCACATCCAGTTTACAAAATATGTCATGTAGTTTGTCGGCAGGTGGCGCCACCAGCCCGTGTTGCGCCCTATATCTTCAGTACCGCCGCGCGCGCGTTACCCTGGCGATTATGGGCGGAAGGTACTGAAGATTCCGTTCATATCGACGTACGAAAAAGAAGAAGAGAAAAAAATTATCGCCAGAGTATGTCGGAAAAACGTTTGCAGTCCCTTTATATACGACGTAATGATCGACTGTTCATTGGTGCCGTCTATGCATTTCACACGGGGATACCATAAATTTCGTTTCATGGGTTTTCACGATATTACGACCGTGTGCCAGAAGTAAGTGCGGTTGTAGAAAAGCCACAACAAAAAAGAAATTAATTATTATTATTGCGTGAAAATTTCTTTTGAATCACTTTGAAATATATCCATGTTACCGCCATTAGCGTGTCAAGTCTGATAGGTGGCGCTCGCCGTGGCAAAATGAGGAAGCTTTCGTTTTCTTGTTACAGAAACATGATTCTGGATGGTTCCAAACTCGATCGAAGGCCCCGAACAATGGATGTCACGGTATATCGACTTTTCTATCCAATCTAATCAAACAATTGCATATAAATAACCAGCCCGTGCATGGAACGAGCGATCGCACAAAATATAAACACAGTACAATTTGGAGATGACATTTATTTCGTGAGATCAATTTATCCAGCTGGTTCGCAGCAACTCCCAATAACCCTGCAATTGTTTTCAACATATGTAAATCACATATCAGACACAAGTAGAACGTAATTTGATGTAAGAACCAGACGTTAATCGTACGAAAAATGGCCAACTAATTAATTATCGTATTGAATGAAGGATCTCCCGTTTTTTCATTCACCCGGGACGAATTTTCATCTTTTAATTTCTAATTCGTCGCTTAGACGGGTTATCACGGCATAACATCGCGAGCTCGTCGGTCCAACTGTGATTTACGTTCACTCGTGTCTCGGCGTGGTTAACCAAATTCATCGCTGTTTGGTCAGTGATCGATGGCATATGAAACGAAGAATGTCCTAATCGTCGATCGTGGGGGTCTTCTAGATCGGTGAGCTCATTAAAAATACGTTTCCCATATGAATACACATATAATGCATATAGAGGTTATGTGTAAGTTGGAGGATCAGCGAAATGTCGTCGCGTCCATCTAGCGTTTTTTAAGCAATACACACGCGGGAATGCGATGCAAAGAGATGGAAATAAAGGGGAGAGGAGATTATCTCGAATCTTGAAACGTGACATTGTTGGCAAGCCGAATCGCGACGGTTTATTACATTAATGTGTCCCGTTATTGTCTTCACATAAATACGAGATGAATCACATAAATACGAGATAAATAACAACAAAAATGTACCAAAAGAATTTTCAGAGCTAGAGATATATCGATCATTTGCAGCTAGATTTGGAATGAAATCGAAAGCAGTCAAAATATATGTCTCTTTCCGCGAAAATTCGTAAAAGACAAATGCCAGAAATGAATTTCGGACTAATTTAAACGTAGATGAAAAACAATGATTACACAATGATTTTCTTTCTTGCATCAATGAACGTTAAGAGGCATCGCCGACCGGAAATGGGTGCCAAATCACTATGGAATCGGAAATTTCGGCCTAAATCAATCAACTCCCCTTAAAATTCATTCGCGTATCGAAAAGCGATCCGACTCGTTCTTGAAAAACTTCCCGAAATTATCAAGGTACAAGTCGTGTTCAAGGGGTCTTTTTGATTCTTTATATGCTATTCAAAACTCGAAAACTGCTCTCGGAGTCAAATTTGACGAGATAATAGTATATGAGAATGGTATTTACAAGGACGACCGAACCAAGATGTATCTCGGTCCTCTATTATTTCGATCTTTATCCTCATGCTTCCCGGAACGTCCTCCAAAACGTTTTTCGTCAATCACAAATTTTACGCTTTTCCAAATACCGAATATTCGATTTTCCAAAGAAACGAAGATATTCTAATACCACAAAAGAGAGAGAGAGAGAGAGAGAGAGAGAGAGAAAGGTAATCTTCGAACATGCGGCTTTCGTGCATCGGAACGCCGAGTCACGAAGATGGAACGAAAGGAAAGGATTTCACGATTCCTTCGTGCGGATTAAAAGTAAATTATATAGATACAAGTATAGAAATGGAAAAGGGGAAGGAGTCGAATTGGCGCGGCTGAGAGATCTCTTGTCTGCGGAACGCCTAAAAGACTCGAGGGTAACGCCCCACGGGGTTAAACTGTCGATACGTGTAGAAGCGGTTTGTTTAGACGCGAGTATAATGCGCTGCGAACCCTGTAATCATTGCTGGATGGGAGGGTTCGAATATATCATCGGTGGATGAAACGAGAGGGGAAAATGAAAACTGCGACCATACAGCGGAGCCCCCGACACCCTGTACAATTTCGCTACGAAAGGTGAGAGATACGATCTATATTATATCTACGCAGTTGTACAATACACTCTCAAATCAAATACTCGTGTATATCACACCTATTTCTTACAAATAAAAATGATTCAACGCATAATAGCAACGATGAACATAGTACTAACAATCAACTCGTGAAAAATGTTATTCGCACATCGGTATTATACGAGTTTATTTATAATTATGCAGGTACGAAAGAAAACGTATTGACATAACCGCAGATTCTCTAAAAAGCAGCCTGTAGACTTCCGTTTTAGAGAGTTTTTTTGCGAAACGCGATAACAGATCGAGTTCATAAATTTTCATTTCGAAAAACGCACTGAGAAGTTTTGAATCTTCGCGAAGTGGATTCCTAGCTCGTCTATAAACTCGGTGTACAACCGCGTACATCATTTTTTTTTTCTCTTGGCTGTGTATAGCATAAATCTCGCACCGATCGAGTAATATATGTATACAAGGGGAATGAAGTAGGAGGAGTTTGAAAAGTTGGGAGTTAATTTGCGGTTTCGCTCGTATTTTCGGCTACTTTGTGGCTCTTTGAGGCCTTTTATGGGTTAAAAGAAGGAGAGAGAACGGCTTCGAGCACTTAAAACCCTCTTCAGTCTGGAGGACTCGATAATTTCCATTATACTGGCTACTCATTAATAGACCTTTTATTCACTATCGATATCTTTGTGTACTCTCTCATACATTATTGGATGTAACGTGAATCTAATACAGGATTGATTTACAAAAAGAGCTTGGAACAGAAGCATCGCGAAATATCGCAAAACGGACGATTTATTGTTATTTTTTGTTACATTCATCATCGAATCATCAATTCGGTCCGCCACTTCTATTGCCACAAGAATTTCGATTTCGATATATTGAATAATTCCTGTAAATTCGATGTACATGTAGTATGATGTAAAGTAAAATGATTGAGTAACGTGGATTATAAAGCAAGCAAAAAGCAAGGACGTTATTGGATCGATTTTCAGCTTGGAAAAAGCACGATCGAGGAATTTCTTGCCAAGAAAGTAAAAATACTTTGATGGTATTGCATCCTCACGATCTCTCGCAGAAAAGTAATTGGAGCCGCGAGAAAAAGAGAGAGACAACGAGAGAGAGAGAGAGAGAGAGAGAGAAGAAGAAAGTGGTCAGGCCGTGAATGAGAAAAAAAATCCAGTACATCAAAGTTCATTGAAAGTGGTATATACAGCGCTAAACCACTCGATATGCTGAGAACTATTAATTTATTCTCTGCCAAGTATGAGCCCTAAGTACGGTGTAAAAGCGCTTCGAGCCATGAGATCGTATCCGATGGCCTGCTCCTCGATACTCGCAGGAAAACTGTGCGCTCTTGTATGTAGTTATTTATACAGATAGAGGGTGATCTACGTACAGAAGGAGTACGAAAACGGATTTTTCGAAAATGATTCGAGAATTCGAGAGATCATTTTGGCATCGATTATCAATTTTTAATGCGGAAATTATATTCCTTGTTAATGATGTTCATTATTGTCATCAGAAAACCAGTTATTGCGGACATTGTCGCTTCAAATGACTCGAACTCAACATAAAACAGCCCATATATGCACACACACACACACACACACACACACACACACACACACACACACACACACACACACACACACACACACACACACACACACACACACACACACACACACACACACACACACACACACACACACACACACACACACACACACACACACACACACACACACACACACACACACACACACACACACACACACACACATACACGTGAAGTTGGGTATACCGAAAGGGATCTCGGTTGAGAAGATCTCGTCCAAGTCCCGGATAGACTGATTGCACGCTTCCCCTGGCGTGCAGTGTGTTTGCTTTATAAATCGTGAGCGCAGCGCGCCCTCGCGGTTATAATTCCGCCCTAACCTATCTTTCTCCCGTCTCTCACTTGGAACTTGAACTTTGTTCGATATAGTTGGCACGAGTGATTGCGATTCTTATATCGATTGTACACAGAAAGAATCGATTGTATGTACGCAAACAGTTGGTACACTCGCGAGAGAACGACGGTCAAATATCCGTAGGTGTACAAAGGAATAAATAAAAAATAATTAACGGCAGTCGAGAAAATGTTTTCACGTTTGCGATGGTGTATCGAGTTCAGTCAATTGTAAAAATAAATGCGTAACGACATGTAAAACGAGAGTGACATCCGCAATTTCAGACTTTTGTGGATGAGATATCGACTTTTAAGCGAGGCAAATGTTCTTTTCTCATACAGTAAGTAGGGTAAAAAATAATGTTTATTCGATTCCGATTTATACGGAGAAGTTGAAAAACCTACGAAACATTCGTCGCATGCGTACAAATTTTTGTACACCATCGCAAATACACTGCTCGATAATCACTGGTAGACTATTTGCGTCCCCGTGCGTACGAACAGCGGTATTCAATTCCATGGGGGTATTGAGAGCAAAATAAAAAGGAAGGGAATATTCGCGAGACCGACGGGTATGCGGCTGCGTTCGATTGATAATTAAGAAGGAGGAGATGCGCGTTTCGTACGGGAGATATACAATACGGCATTGTTATTAGAGACTAACGGACAGCACGCGAGAAAGAATTGGATCTTCCGTATGTTGGGTTGAAAGTAAAGAAAAAAACATTCCGGAATTAGCCTTCGAGCGCCGTGCGTCTGAAAAATCATCTACATATGTATAAACAGAAGCGTATACTGTAGAAACGTTGGAATTTGTCGAAAAAACGAAAAAAGGGGGCAAGATTCATCCTCGTGAAGTTTTCAACGTTGAAGCTTTCTAGACAGGCTCAGAGTGTGGAGGGCATTTAACGTATATGTTATATTTATAAACATATACTATCGCTATACATAATGTATAGTATGTACTATGTACTATATGTACTATATAGTATATACTATCAACGCGTTATGTTCCATCCATGTATTTCTCTCTATATATACAACTTTCTTGCGTTCTTTTTGTTTTCTCGTACGTCTTTTCGAGTAGACCTGCATCTTTCCCGGCACGCGGGATACTCGCAATTAGGTAATAACCCGGTAATTATAGGCGACTTCGGACAGCTTTGCCTCACGAACGAGAAGAGAGAAAACATGTATATAATACGTAGGTATATTATTACGCGCGTGTGTGTTTGAATATACTTACGTGTAGACTCAACTTTCCTTCGATTTCTTTATTCATTTATTTTTTTTTCATCTGCTTGACGATTGGTGCGTTCTATACCCGCGCGGACATTGCCGATAGTTCGAACACACAGTGCAAACACGCTATATCGACGATAATGATGATGGTGATGATGATGATGACGATGATGATGCTCATAATGATGATGACTATACAAGAGCGATAATGAGAGGCTCGGGGAAACCGCGATGCAAGCGCGGAACGTTATCAACGGCGAAATACCGAATTAAATGCGCGGTGTGCGTCCGTTCGCGTATAGCAAAAAAGAAAAACCGTAATGACGCTCTTATCGATGTTACGCAATGTCATTATAAAAACGTATGACGTGCGATTGGTTCAAATCCCTTGCGGAGATTTTATCCAAACTCTGGACATTTCGATGAAAATAGGCACAGGAAAATAGGCTCTCCACCATACTTAGTCAAACATTCAACGATGAAATAATTTCGAAAAGATGCATGCGTCTTCGGAAAAACGAATGAATGAATTTATGTGATATGAAGAAAATTTGTCAACAACTTTTTGACATCGACCTTACGTCTGATTGATATTTTCTTGTAAGACCTGAGGAATCATTCGATGAGGCAAAAAAAAAGACGTAAAGAATGCACTAAAAAGGATTGGAATAAACCTGAGATGTATCAGGCAGTGGCACAGAAAAGATAAAAGAACAGTGTTCTTTTTTTTTTTTGAAAAAATTGAGGGCTGGGATGGAAAATTCTGTAGCGCTTTTCAATTATCTCTCTTGCATTTATTGCGGCAGGTTTCATCTCCATATACATATATATATATATATAAATGTGTGTGTGTGTTATTATAATAATGAATATACTTTGACTCGTCATTATCAGGTTCAAAGTTCTGTATATGTGAAAGGAAAAATGATCAATCATCAGAGTTGTCAAAAACGCATATTATTAATATTTTAATTTAAAACCGGTTGTGTGTTTATAATGCAATCAATGATGATAAACGCGAAAGCGTTAATCTCCAAGGAAATTATTTTTCTAAATGATAGATCAACGATTTCGTACGGGAGACAAGAGAGTAGGTAGCATTGATTGATTGATCGAAGATTGTATCATGTATGCCTTAGGTTGTACATCCGGGGCGAATTATATGTGTACAGAAATTAAATACGTTCGATCGACTTTATTTTGACAGTATAACGAATATAATTATCATTTGGGCTGAGGGCACACGAGACTTTAATGAGAATTCAACTTTCGTCTCAAGGCGCTCTGTCATGAGATTGGAATTTTGCATCAACATATACATATACGCGTATGAATAATATTTCATAAAAATATGCGATACATAAACAAAATGACCATTTTGTGCGATAATTATTACGAAGCGGGAAAATATATATCCTTCAAATATTTTCCAACAACTCGTTGATAACTTTTCGGTATCGCGATTATCTGAAATCAATGTGCTTACTACGTCCCATACGACTGTCATTTTCCCGACTTTTATGTACCATCGCCATGTGGGTACTTGAAATCGGGCATTGTTCGTTGTTAGTTCGTTGAAAAAAACGTTTTCTTCATTTGCGTATTAATGAGATAATTCAGTGTTAATGAGCTTCGTAATGAAAGTACAGTGAAATCTCTGTTGCGAAGGGTATTTTTTTGGATAGACAATCAACGACATTAGTGAGCCTGGAGAACATTTTTATTTCAACCAAACTGACACGTACACGTGTATACAGTAAACAAAGTACGGAGAATGCATGCAAGCAGAATTCTCGAATGCTTCATTAATAAAATCCTTCCACTACATCCAGTTAGTCAGATTAGTCGAGCTCCGAACTTGACACGAATCCGCTGCCTCTCCGTGTCCTCTTTTCTCGTCCCTCAAACTGTATTTCTTATATACACCCATGTGTAGATACATATATCCTGTATATAACACGATCCGTGCATGTATGAGTATGTATAACACGAGACTTTTATACTCGGTTGACTGCCACTGGTTTGCATCGGAAACGCCCCCTTGTTTGAGAAATCAAGCTCCGAGAGACGAGAGTAGAGATGGAGGTATGCCTTCGTACGAGGGTCTCTCCGTCTCTCTCCTGGTTTCTTTATTTCCTTTCTTTTTATTTCGCGTGCACACATTTCACTGTCTCTCGCGATGCTTTTCTCGCGCTATCTTTGTTGGATCGTTGAGCTTGTATCCCATCAAAACATCGTGTTATATTTCCACGTGTTGGAGAATCCACAAGCACGTACAGTACGAGCCAGTGTACGAACGTTCGGTCTGTGCTGGTTTACCAAGGTGGCCGCTAGTTAGCACTCCATTACACATGCTTACCTATCATCAGTGCACGCCACGGCCAACGTTTTACTCTCGAAGCACACCATTTCGTATCTTCCTCCTCCTCTCTCTCTCTCTCTCTCTCTGCTGTTTCTTATTAGCGACTCTCTTACACGGCATTAATATAATATTCATGAAGCGAAGCGACCGCACACCGCATACACACGCGGACGGAGCTCTCATACACGACTTGTAACGAAAATTACCGTACCGCAATTTCTCATGTCGATATTCCAGTTTTTCCTTGCAGAAATATATATGTCCAGGTTACTTTTAATAACAATGTAATTGCCAACGTATCAATGTTCAAACCGGACTTGGCTATTATTCATCGATTTAAATACATATATATGTATACGTCTACATGTAGCATTTACACGCGTCTATACGCAATATATGCGGAAACATTTTTTGCCAAAATAGGAGTTTAGATTGGTAATTATGGGACATTTAAATTCATAATATTTTATATGAAGTTTTCGGTACAAAATCTCAAGACATCGTTATAAACGTTATATACACGAGGAATAATAACATTTACACATCATACAAATGTATTAAAAAATCCGATAAAAATGAGAATGTAGATCGTACGGAAATCCAGACACATTCAGGAACCAAACGTATTTCGTTAATGGTTGTGGTCAAAATCGGCAAGAAAGAAAAAAGAAGTGAAATAAAGTGTGAACATGCCCGATAAATTTGGCTAAACGGCCGATGATTTGGTGGCTTGGGGCTGTAATATACCAAGTGGCAGCAGCAGCAGCAGCAGCGCTGCGGATTCGGGTGGGCTTGCTGGATCAGGCTCACGGATACGATACAGTCGGAGCTGCGTCATTAGTCGTGCCGGGGGTGCATTATACCTTGTGTTTATAGGAAATTATTTTTTCGCTGAAAACTGCGAAGAATCCTGAAACATATACAAATATATACATGTGCAGACTTTTTCGCAGGATCCAGAGGCCCCTGGTGCCAGTCGGTGCATGTGCTTGTGCTTGTGTTCTTTATTTTTTGAGGGACGAGAACGCGATGCGTTCGAACGAGGTGCGCGGGTTCCGCGAACGAAAATTGGCAGAGTGGGGGAAGGAAGGAAAGATACTATAATAAAGCCGATACGGGCCCCGGTAATGGGCCATAATGAGGCATCCATAAGTATAGGTAATGATGCTTGGATGGTGGGGCCACGAAATGCCTGCGGGTATATATATCTCGTCGATATATAACCCATTTAGTACACGATATATGCTTTTACATATATATATATACTTATGTACATGCAGGGGATACATACATATTTAGTTCATGTTTTATATTGTGAGAGTATGCACGAATGCTCCCTTCGATCCTGTTTGTGTACTTGTTTACTTATATTTACTTACTTGTACACTTATTTACTTACTCGTTTACCCGGCTCTCGAGTTATCGCGTCTCTCCGCACACGTCTTCACTGCGATAGAGCTTCCCCTCTCCGCCGCATCGTCTCTGCGAGGCCCTCTAACGACGAATCGCGTGTGTCCTGCCCCTGGCGGCCGACAGAGGTCGCCCTCCCGCCCGCCGCTCACGAACGCGCGTGTTTTCTTGCCTGTCTTACGTTTGCACCGCGTTTAGGGTGCTAAGGTTAAATCGAATACCGCGACTATCTTTCTAGTAAGTATATGTGTACCAAATTCGAGGGATTCTCGGCGTTGTTTCTGTCGTCAAATTTTTGTTGACTTTTTTGTTCCAGCAAGTGCTCGGGTGAGTGTGAAAAAATCAGTTGCTTCGAAAAGGTGTTTCGTGAGGGCGAAAATAAATGGTTCTTTTGCTTCTCGTCTGGAATGACCCATATATTTATATATAGATGTACAGTCTCTGGTTTCTCAGTCCGAACCTGCTGCTCCAAGGAAAGAGTCGCGAATCAATTTAATCGTATCTCGTTCCGAGAAAATCATAGGTGCCGGATGGTTATTTTGGTTTTAAGATACCAGAGGGGAATTACCTCGATGGTTCTCAACCGAAACTATCTTTTTCCACATTTTCATTATAAATACAATATCGTGTGTTAAAATTTTATTTTTTATTATTAACGGTATGCCCACCTTGTTTCTGCTTTCAAGTGCAAAGATCCGTACGACTACAAGTTGATTCCGAGTTGATTCCGTATACCAATTGGAGGTTAGGTCAGAGCGGAAAACGTGTGAGGTTAAATTGTTTTTCGTCGTGTCTTGTATATTTCAAGCTCGAGTATAAGCCTTTTTTTATTATTAGCATGATACTGGATCGAGCATCGAACTTATCAAGAATACATTAACTCCCGAGTTTCTCTATCAGAATGAATCACTGCAGTTTCTATTTCCGTTATTTTGAGCTCGTAATATTGCGTTCGTGAGACAAAGTATAAAAGGAGAAATAACGGCGAGTGTTCGGAAACGTTGAGGATGAAGCAAAAAAGAAATGTCCCTCGAGAGGAGAATGTGTCAACGTTCGTTTATTGGTAAAGAATTACAAGCCTGAAAAAAGCATAATAGGTCTGAGTAGCACGTAAGCGCACTGTTTGAAAATCCACTGTTACGGCATACTTCATAACTGTAAGGTGTAATTAACGTTTGCAGCTGTAGATGGCGGATCCGGCGCATTTGTAGCATTTGTAGCATGGCGCTGGCCACACCGTGGCAAACAAGAGCAACGTGAAAAATGTGACTGTGAACTGAGTAATCGAGGTGAGAGAGCTTCTCGTACATAACGTACATACATAAATATATAAGTATCTCATGTATTATGCACGGGGACAAAAGTATATGTATAGAAAACGATCAAAAGCCGGGCATGCATCGCGAGTTTTTGTCCCGATCGCGATTGGTCTTATGTACACACCATATATATATGGCGGCGAATAAATGGCTTGATTAAACACGCCATTTTGCTCAATGTAATCTTTTAGCATTCAGTTACCAACTGCCCCTTCATATCTTTCCCCCTTTGCCACAACCCTCCCTCCTCTTTTCTACTCTCTCATCGTGAGCTCCGCATACTGTGTATAAAAGCAAACGCCATTGTGTCTCACGCTTACGAGACGCGTCGTTGATCATTTTCTTGCTTTACTGCAGCACTATTATATCATTATGAATTGGATTTGCTCCCTCATACTTTTGCACACATCTATGTGTACATACATATCCACAAAAATACAGGACTTTCATACACATGTACATGTAATATATAATAGAGGCAAGAATACTTGCATCGAAAATATAAAAAAGCATGTGTAGTGTGCATGCCCCTTTTCTCTGATCTATATATGAATTTCTGTCCCCTTTTTCTCCGTGCCTCTCCCGTCTGTTTTTTTTTGCACGCGACTATTAAACCAAGCGCGAGCACCGCAAAGTCACGCCAAGAACATCATTTTATTTTCCTTCTTATTGCACGATTGTATCAATGCTTTCACGGAAAGAATTTTTTAATAATTTTTACGGTGAAATCTCAGTAACTGAGTGACAAATGTGTTTTTTTTTTTGTGGTTTTTAGGAAATAAATTATATATTTCAATGAAAGTAAGCGAAAAATTACATTTGCGAGACAGAAATTTTTAATATTTCCAAGATTTGATATCTACTTCACAGTAAAATTAGTTAGGGCTGGGTCGCCCGGCCGTAACACGTGAGCTCAGTACGAGTGTGTGTATGTGTGAAGGCAAGCCGCGAGAGAGCGCGCGTATGCGTAAGCACAGGCCTGGCGAACGTGGTTGTACATAAGACGCCTGAGTATGCGCTTGTGTGTGCGAGCGTAGACGACACCGGCCCGCGTTGTTTGGCAACAGAGGCAACGAGCGTACGCATCGCAGAACGAAGCATGTGCCGAGAAAGTTTCGCGCAGTCTATTGTGTTCTACGCAAGAAAGCAGACGGACGTGTGAAGAGACTCCGATGAACGACGTCTAAAATGGTACGGAAATGTATTAATTAATTTATTATTTAATTATTTATTTCGTTTAATTGTAGCAATGATTGAGTATTATTTTTATTACTATTTCTTACTAGCTCTTTACGAAAAAATACAGTATATAAAGTATTTATTCAATCGTTACGTAAAAATTATGCTTCGTGCTGAAATATTTACATGCCTACAAAGTGAAATATGCGGAACTAGTGTCAATGTTTAACTGTTTGCACATTTGTCACCGGGTTCAAGTTTTTAATGTAATTTTTACCGAGGTTTCACCGTAAAAATTAATAAGAAATTCTCCCCGTGTTCGAATTGATTCGGAAAACGCACAAATCTTTTCGGATTGAATCCGCGATTGAATCGCTTATTTTTTTTCTGTATCATGGTATTCCGGGGGTACGACGATGAGAAAAGAGGTCGAGTTTATATTGCATTTCATGAAATAAAAGGATTTACATTCATTGTTGGCCGAATCAGCACATTATATAGACTGGAGATTCTTTTTTTTTTGTCAAACGTTTCTTTCTGCATTTACTCATTTCATTTCTTTTTGAAATTCCGCAACAATGGATCTGTAACGATTTCGACAGTTCTTTCACTGTGCTTGAAACTCTGTGACATTGGTGACTTTCAAGAATTTTTTATACACACGCTGGCACATGTACAGCTCGGAAGGCTTATTTTGTTTTTCGTGATCTTATTGTTTGGGATAAGAATGGAACTTGATTCCGAAAGCGTGTGAATTCTTTTTTCGGCTTTCCTCATGGTGAACAATGACATGGATTAACCTCCAAAATACAGTATCTCGTTTATTTGCCATTCTCTTTCTGTCTGACTCGTCATTCATTAATACATAATAATAATGATAATTGGTACCGGCCACCTTTCTGTTCATCACGAGTTTAAACTGCCTAAAAAGAAAAACCTAACAATAAAGTTTCTACATTCCTGTTATCATTGATGTTATCAGTGAAAAGTGCGTATAAAATTACAACAGAAGGAAGATTCCAGTGAAAATTCTCATCCCGATAGTTTCGGTTCTGTAGTTTCGCGATGTTCATCCAATAATAGTGCGAATAATATTCATCGTTCTTGTAATCTCATGTTGATGAAAAAAATCCCTTTCCCTGCTTCCCGTACGCATGAATCGCTCGCATGGAGTTTTACAAATGGAACATGAGAGTGGAGAATTAAATCGAGGTTTCCTCCGCGTGTTTTCGTTAAGATCGTAAGTTATATGCGCATTTGTGTGTAGACAACTATTTGTGTTAAATATAAATCATGCTCTCTGTATATAATCGCGAAGAAAAGTGTCGGTGATGAACGTGTGCGCTCTTCGCGCGCGCGTTGTCGAGAGCAACGAAAGACTGAGAGAGGGATGAGAGAAAATAAAAGAGGCCCATGCATAATGTATAGTAATGCTGATATGTGGATACGAGTTGGTTGAAGAAGGGAGGAAAGGAGCAAGGATGTAAAGAGGAAGTGAGGAACAATGTGGAAGCGGCGGGGATGTAACGGGCGTGCTCTCGATGCTCGCGCATTGGTGGCTCAGTGACGACCGATGTGTGCACAGCCGCCATGTTGAAAACCCCTCTTCACAGCTTGCACGTGCTGCCGCGAGAGTCGAGAGTGATCGCTGCGCCAACTGTCGGTCGCCGCGTGTATCAGTACAATCCATGCGCCCATTCTCTTCTGGATCATGCTTCATGTCGATTTTATAAAGGTAATTAGGTATAAATTATCAGAGATATATACGTGTTTACGAAAAAAAGGGTAATGCATTCAACCTATTCTATATTTGATTATATCAATTTGGGGTCAGCTAGGACGTTGGGAATCCATTAATGAATGAATGGCGACGTGAGACTTTGGCAGAAAGAAGAATATTTCATCCATAAATTGATGTTCAACATTTGTTTCGTTCGAAAAAAGATGAAAAGGTCGTATGTCTACTCTCACAGACGCACGTAAGAGTGGCGTTACGAGAATTAATTAATCATTGATAGAAAACGTGTTTCAAAGAACATATAAAAATATGGTCTAATCGAGAGACAGTCCATGTTCTTTTTCAATCGAACCAAAGCCGAATCGAATGTATCATGATTTTACGGATATAATGCAACATCGTGTACAATTTTTCCAGTTTTTCAATTATCATTCTAATCCGAGCATTATTAATTTTGTTTTCCCTCCGCTAAAACAAAAACATCGATGAAAACCACGTTTATACAATGTCCACATTATTATCTTTCCAGGTATCCTTCAACGCAAGTAACGATACTATTACAGAGGTGAAGAAAAAAAAACCGGAAGTGCCGTTTGGGCAATGGACAACCAAAATTACTGGAGATGACGGTAGGTACAAGCCTATTCCAACGGCAGACATATTTTCTCCATCCTTCGAAGAGAAGTGTGAGTGACGACAAGCAGAATAAGGAGAAAAGCACGTGCGCGGGCGATATACACAAAAGAAAAGATGAGCGCTGGCCGCTTGCACCCACCCGCTGCGTCAATAAACACTCGAGAGCCGAGACGTATTAATTAAACGACTCATTTTCATCGGGCCACACGACGAAAAAACCTGCGAGTTTAACCGCCCATAGACGAGCTAAGTAGATTTCTGCGTGAGCGTAACACGACACACGCTTCACCGGTGAGCGATGAGTTTGAAGGTAGAAGAGAGGGCGTGTCCGGTACAAATTTCCCGACCAATCGCCAGCAAGTCGATTCGCGCTCGTTGGACGCTAAAACGATGGGATCCTCCTATTGGGTGGTTAATGGGCGGATGCCTTGTTCCCCCACCACACGCGCGCATTCATCGTCCCGCGGCGGAGGAGGAAGGTTATGCCGAGATGACTGGAGGCTCGAGAGTTTATCCCACTCCAGTGGCACGAGCACTCGTTTAGCCGGTAATTTTCTCAAACACTAGCAAGCGCTCAGGCCAGCAGCATCTGTCTGAGAGAACGTCTCGTCGCTCGCGATTTCGTCCCGAAACTATCGCGATATTTTTCATTTGACGCGCAAATTCCCCGCGCGTCGTGAAAAATAAAAAAAAATTGAAAAAACGTCGTAACTCGTCACGCGCGCGTGTACGCCGTTGCAACGTGTTTTTTTTTCCCGTCGTTTATGCGTGTACAGATATATACATGTATCGACGGAAGAATTAATACACGTAGTTATATATAAACATATTCACACACATGTTTATATATAGACATGTTTGTATAAAGCACACAATACTCGTTACGAATAATTGATCTCGTGATATCGCGTGTGACATTTATTCAGTGTTCATCGAGTGTTCCTCCAGGATTTTACAGAGGTCCTTAATATCGCCTAGTGACATTTTTTAAAATCATCGTTCGTTTTTTCGGCTACTCCGAGTTATTAAAAAGTGCTTCTGATCATTCGTGGTGGCTTCGACGTTTCGAAAAATGAAAAAATTCCTGTACACATAGTTGAATAATCGCGCATGTCGCGATGAATCTCTAACGTGAATTGTGATTGGTGAATATTACGATTTTTTCGTGAAAAAAGAAAAAAAAACTAAACGTAAACATTGACTAGTCGCATCAACGCGATTAAAACAGTGATCACGGGTGATTGGCGGGATACAGCAAAATTCTGCGAAGGCGTTCAATGACGAGTGACCGCGAGTTTGATAAATGCGCGCGTTATAAGTTCGCACCGAGATGCCATCGCCGTATAATCGCCGAGTGCGAATGAGAACAGAGTAGTCGGAGAGTATTCCAAGGAGGAATAAACGTTTAGACGTAATTGTCAAAGTTCACACAGTTATCCCCGTGAAAATCGTGAAACGTGAAAAGATTAGTTTGCCGTCGGACGTTGCTGCAAGCGCAACGAGGGGTCCGATCGGTAGTGAAGATCGGTAAAGCAAAAACAACAAGGAGGCGGGATACAACTCGTGGCGGGATATAGCCAAAGTGTACGATGATGCCGCTCGCGCCGACGCCAATAGTCCCGGTGCCGTCAAAGCCGAAAATCGGCTTCAGCATAGATTCGATCGTCGGAGGTGGCGGTGGTGGTGGTGGTGGCGGAAGAATACGCGATCATCAGGATCGTTTGGATAGACTTCACGAGCGCGTAGAGATCGATCGTGACGATGGAAGTCCGATGGACGTTGTCGAAGGCTCATCGTCGCCATCGAGAGCCGCGAGACGACTCCCGGTTAGCAGATCGCCCGGTGAACACTCGGAGGGCTCCGACCGTCCTCTATCGCCAAGTTCCTCCGTCGAATCTTATCCGACCTCGAGGAGGACGCCTTCTATTCACAATGGCCATCACACCCACAATAACAATAACAATAGCAGTAGTAATAATAATAATAGTAATAACAATAACAACAACAGCGGCAGCCATCATCATCATCAACACCGTCATCATCTTCATCATCATCATTTGCAAGCGTTGACCAGCCACCTAGTGGACTTTGGCCGTACGACGATAACGACAACGCGCAGTCACAGCGGTGATTCAACACCGAACAACAGTCCGTCACCCCCTCACAGGATACCGTCGCACGGTGATTCTCCACCGGTTGGTCCGACCTCGCACCCCCAACCGCCACCGGGCGTCGTAAGGCCGAGTCCGAATTATCTCGCGCCGCCGCATGGTGCCGCGACCGCCGCCGCCGCCGTCGCGGCCGAACAGATAAAATCGCTGTACGGTTTGCAACCTTCGCACGGTGGTCCCGTACCTGGACAGCCCGGTCAAAACGAATATCACACGCAACAATTTGCACTTGCTGCCAATTTGGCCGCGGCGCAACACTTTCAAGCTGCCAACCTTGCCGTTGCCCTTCAAGCGCATCACGGCGCTTCGCCCCATGGGCCACCTCACGGTCCTTACGGCCACGCGGGTACACCCGGTGGACCGCATCAACCGCCTCATCCTCATCAACCACCGAGAGACAGTTATCCACTTTATCCATGGCTACTCTCGAGGCACGGACGAATCTTCCCTCACAGATTTCCTGGTGGTGAGTTGTTCGAGTCTCGTGCATTTTACAGGCTTTTCGTGCATGGTTTCATCGAGGCTGGACGAAATTTTGTGATCGTTGGTTGCACGACTCCATCGATCACAAAATTGCCGGTCCAGCACGAAAAATCTCGCTCTTGTTTCAAAATTATCGATATCATCGTCCAGGCGTATATATAATTGACGAAACTTATGATAACTTAACAGTTGGGATTTAATAGCGTTGAATTTGATTATTGCCAGCATTAGGAGATATTTTTGCGCGTGTCTTTGCGATTCTAGAATTCGCAGCCTCCACAGATAAGACAACGGGGATATCAAAGGAATATTCGTGAAATATTCGTTGTGTGTTTTTTTAATATTTCATTCTGAAATCAAATCTCGTTAAAGGTGCCTGTCCACATGAGAGAACATTTTGAGAGTTATTCTCAAGAGTACTCTCACGACTGTTTTCATGTGAGAGTATTTTCATGCAAGTTTCACTCTCACGAGCAGTTCAGACAGTAGCGGAGAGTTGCTGTCGCAAATTACTCTCAGGACCATGTCCACTGGAGAGCATTAAAGCTTATGAATGTTCCATCGCAACTCGTGTCAGTATCAGTCGAGATGTCTTCTCATGAGCAACAAACTGCTGCAGCAATGATAGTTGCATTGGAAATTCTTAAAATAGAGAAAAAAACTAAAAGAAGCTGCTGGGTTGAACCGTGGATATTGCGAAGACAACAACTCGGCATCACTAACAAGCTTGTCCGTGAATTAGAAATCGAGGACCAGTGCCAATTTCGAAATTTTATCCAAAGCAATGGATTTTTCTCATATATTTCAATTAATGCACAAGTGTCGTCTTCCGTCCACGTGCGTCGGGCCACGGTTGTGGCTCTGACAGTACTGTCACAATTCGAACTGCAGTCGAATTTTTGCGAGTTGCTATCCGATAGCGTGTTTATGCGTGTCCACTTGAGAGTAAGCTTCCAAGATAAAACTATCAGCGAGTTAAACGAGACTGCCTGCAAGTTACTCTCAGGAGCGTGTCCACAGGCGAGTGCTGCTCTCGAGAGTACTACTCTCACGTGGACAGGCACCTTAACATTTCTGCCGACATAAAATCGTCTTTCCTGAATAACGCAACCAAAACCGTTACCAGTCATTTTTCAATCGAGTTTCTCAAAGATCGACATTTCTCTCTCTTTATCCGAATATTATTCGTCATTCAATCAGCATCCGCGAGAGAAACATCGTTTTACTTCTCGAAATGGAATTGAACCGTTGAACCATGGCGGTTGCGACGAATCTTAAAAACAGATTTCTCAAAATATATAATAAAGCGATATCGTAACCTCGCTGAAAGTTGCAGCATCGCGTGCGCTTATTACGTTTCGTCCGTGTGCGTTCGCGCGAGTGTTTATACACGTAGTGTATGCGCCGAAGGTATTTAGGCACGAATTACTTCCGTGTTATTAAACGAGTCGCTCCCCCCTCCTTCTCTCTCTCTCTCTCTCTCTGTTTTCTCGGGATAATCTTCTACATCTCGCTCACGATCCTTCGTGTATCGCTTCACCATGCACGGTATCCATTTCCGATAATGATATTCAACTTGACTCTCCGATGAAGCAGTTGCACTATTCTTACGTGATTTTATTACAAATTCGTGACGCAAGCCTTCCTGTTACAATATACAACGTCTCACCTTCATAAAATATATCTTCTATGCGTTTATTTTTGTAAATAGCGTTTTGTAAATTTCGAGCGCACTAAACCCGTTACGATCATTTTCCACATTGTTTGGAGAACTTTATTATATCGTCCGATACTACGGGTGTTTCTCGACGCACGATTGTCGGTTGAAAAAAGAACCCTGATATTCGCGGGAGAGAAAGGGGCGGAGGGGCAATCAGGGTAAAGAAGGTTTAGCGTTTTTCATTGCCGATCGATTTTACCCGAATTATTTGAAATATGAAATATCCAGCAAATCGCACTACATTGATGATAAAAGAGAAGCTTAACAAAGTACATTTCGTTCCAATGATGCAAGCTTAAGAATCGCGGGAAATAAACTTGGCTTCGTCGATTTAATACGATTTCGAGAAAATCGCTGTTTGATTCGTTCAATTAACGTTAAATCTCGAAATCTCGATGATTTCGAGGATAACGATAAGCGCGAGTAAATCTTTCGCGATACGATTTATCGAAAATTGTTATGCTCATTTAAAACTCATCGGCTACGTGTCAAAAGCCGTTTGTAAATGTCAATACTTATCGGGTTTAGCGTTGCGCACGTGCATGTGCACATACGCGAGTTGGTTAAGTAGCTGTAAGCGACGTTTTTAACTACCCGAGTGTTTGCGCGTTTGTTCGTTGATGCGGTGTGAAATGTTGCCAACGTGAATTGTATTTGCATTGTAAACGTGCGTGCGCAGATAAGAGAGAAGGAAAACGAACGAGGGAGAGTTAAAGACCGAAGAAACGTCAAACTCTGTTGCGCTGTACTTCTTTGCGGTGGAAACAATGCCAGCGAGGAAAACTCGTATCGATAATCCTTAAGGAGCACAGCAATTATCATAAATTTCTCGACGGTAGTCAGAATGTCGAGATGCAATTAACGCGAGACTCGAATTGGTTCAAAATTGGATATTAGATAGTTTAAATTAAATAGTTTGACATAGATTGACATTAGATGGTTTGACTGTAGATTTTCATCACCGCGAGTGTCGTATTTTCGGGAATTTGCCAAATTGTGGAATATCGACATGATTCTGAAGTTTGCATCGTTGGAATCCGATGAAGTGGACTTCTTTTTTTTTTACCGTCGATATTATATGATTCGCTGAATAATTTGAAGAACATTTTTTGACACTTTTGAAAAAAAAAACGGAAAGGAAATACTATATTGAAAATCGACAAAATTCGGATTTTCGTTGAGGTCCAACGACGCAAACTTGTGCGCCTGTACGTTCGTACGGTGCGAAAGACACGCCTGTAGCTCGCGCACTTTGGTTTATTTCATACTTTATTTTTCACGTGTAGGAAGACGTGCGTTCGCGTACATTTCCGCGTGGTTGCCGATCGCGCTCGCTTTTTTTCGAAAAAATGGACAAGCACATAACACACACACACACACAAACAAGCGTTCTATATATAAAATAATGTAAAAGTCGATACCCGCGAAGCAAATCCCGTTGTAATGCACGTGTTGTCAGCGCGTGCATTTACAGATTGCGTTTTCTCTCATCGTTAAGTACACTTGGGGCAAGTTGGTATAATAAATCGACTGGACTTGGGTTGCATCGGCAGCGGTAACCAGCAGTCATAGAACATACGTATCATTGACCCAATATCCTTTAGAGTGAAACGTTTTGCCGATGGATATATGCACATGCTTGTGTGTGTGTGCGTGTCGTGTTGTACAAGTACTTTGCAATTCCAGCCTTAATGCACAGCATTTATACGTATATATTTATCGATCTCGGTAGGAAAATTATTGCGGCTTATAATCAACTGGAATTGGATACATCCTCACACTCTTGGGATGCTGAGAAAATATCAAAGAAATAGAAACAATGGAAGCAAGGAAAAAGAAAGGAGATATGATTTTGAAGTTTGCATCGTTGGAATCCAACGGAATGTACGATAAACTTTTTTGTTGAAATTCCGAAATTTACAATCCCTCAACATATCGGGAATATCGTATGTAATAATCGACGACAGAGGAAAAGTTTGTCGTATATTGCGAACGATGCAAATAACTTCGAAATAAGTCGATTATTTTCCTGCAACTGATCAGTTGTTTTTTTTTTATGAAGGAGCGTATTGACGTGAAATTATTCAATCGAACTTTGTGTTGCTTGCTTCACGCTGACACGTTTGAATAAATGCTATACGGGGTTTATCCTACCTGTGTGTACAGATATAATGATTGAAGGGGGAAATAACCGTACGGATATTCTCTGAGATGTGTTAATGTATATTTATATATATATATGTGTGTGTGAAAGAGACACGATATCGTGGATTAAACTGGAAGTCATCTGGCATTCCGTTTCTCATCGCTTTGCTTAATTGCCATGTCCGTAAATAGAAATGTCGAGAGAAAAAAATAGATCGAGCCATCGTGTTACAAACTCGTCAGAAAAATGACTGCCAGTGAACATAACGTTGTGTGAGCCATCAAATCGATATAAAAACGATTTTATGCTAAAACATAACGGTCGCTTCTTTTATCGTCAAATTTTATGTTACTCGTTCGACGGATTAACGCGTTTTAAAAAGCAGAAATTAAACGTATCGAGCTTCCGAATGTGCCTTAGAAATCCAATTGAAATGATTTTATCGCTCCGTTAATGCATAATTTCTCGAAGCAATTCTACGTCAATTATATATCGTCGAACCAGTTTCAAGTTTTTTTTTAGTTTATTGTTTCGCTGTCGGTATTATAGCGGATATACATATATCTTTTTTTAAATAATCGGCTCCGTCAGGGTCTCAAGATCATTGGATATTTATTATCCAGGTCTTTCGAATAAAGAGCATATATCCTTTGTTTTTTTTTTCACCGTAAAAAGGTCGCCTTTTTCTCTCTCGTTTTTCACGCATAACTTCGAGACGGATTAAGCAAGGAGATGAGCGGAAATGTTGAAAATGTTCAGGAAATACAGGATGAGAAACGTTTCCATAATGTCGATTAAAAAAAAAAGAACGACGCAATTGCACGCAAGTAGATTTATACGAAAATGCATAATGTCATAGATTATCGACTTGGAGATTTTATTTATATCTTAATTGGAAAAAGCCACTTTCACGTCACAGTGAAAAGGCCCAGTGAGCCTTTTGAGAATGGACAATGTGATTTTTCTACCTGGTTACTTTATGTGGAAACAGGATGTATATGTATATATATGTATATATATATATATATATATATATATATATATATATATATATATATGCGTATGCGAGGCTCAGAGGCAAAGAGCGCAGCGTTACTAGGGGAATGACAAAAGGGCGTTAATCGTCATTGTCAAGGTGATTTCAACCCTCGAGTAGCCTCAGCGGGGTGTCTGTTCTACATTTTTTTTTTCAATTTTTTTTTCACTACTCGAGACAGGATTTATTTTTTTCACACTCTTCATAATACACTCCTCATTGTATAGCAGTTTCATGGGTTTGCGGATCTATGTGTATTCTTCGGGGCGTATTATACGAGGATATTATTGTCAGCAGGCAAAAGCGCAACCCGCCCTCTTTTTACCCTCCGTTGTACGATTCTGTTACTGACAGAGCCCCTTCCCTTCCCCCCCGGACGAGCCACTTCATTTATTTGTCATTGACAAGTCAAGTTTCGGATATCGAAAAAACCTCGCCGAATACTCTCCTTTTTTATCCACCATTTTTTTCATCGCTTTTCTCTTCCGGTTAGCTGTTTTTTTTCTATGCCCTCCATCAACTTGGATTCCACCGCGAGCAAAGACTTTATTCGCATCGGTATCGTCTACACGTACCAATTGACCTTTCGACCTTGTCACCGTGGAAAGAAGTATTGGATATACTTATTGAACTGTTTGATAAAACTCGCTTTTTTTTAGAACAATTTTCTTTAATCGATTTTGAATAATCACTGAAATAACCGAAAAAATGTATAATGGCATTGAGGGTTTGGGTACTTGTAACTTTTTCGTTGTTGGAAGAATGACTGATTAATTCATTCCCAGGTAAATCGAGGATTCGCGCCAGCGCGTTATTTCCGTATACGCCACATAAATATAATTGATGCTATTGGGATATACGCGCGTGATGTGAGCTTTGCGAGAGGTCTGCGGCTAATAATCGTTATTAGCGGATTCGATTATGCTTTAAATAGGCACCCTCGTAAAATCGCTCTCTCGATTTCTCTCTCTTTCTCCCTCCCTCTTTGCTTTTCTTCTCTCTTTCTTTGCATAGCTGTGCAGCCCCAAGGGTATTACCGAGAAGCTTTTGCACACGATATGTGCACCGCACGAGACGCGCAGATCGCATTCGTGTGCGCCCGTGATTTAACGAGCGCGCATTTATAGGTGATCGCGCCCTGACGCCGCCGTCTCCCCGTCATCGATCGTATCGCGCCGGAGAAAAATTAATTTTTTCCTTTTCTCATTCCCTCGCGCGACAATCGTACTCTCGGCATTTTTATCCTCGGTTCGTTCTACTTTTAACGATCGAACATTTTTTATCCAGAATATTTTCGTCTTTTCTATTAATTTTGCAAATTTTTCAATTATGAATCAAGAAAGCGGGAGGGGGAGACCCGTCAATAGCAAAAGTCGAAGCCGACCCGTTCCGCCCCGCCAACGTGTTTTTCTTTTTTTTCTCAAAATTGTCCTTTTTCCTCAACCTTCTCCGTTTGAACCGACGATTGATCGCCTTTTACACCGGCGCGTCCATTTCTGCGTGTGATCGCGCAACGGAGATTCAGGAGAGTCGAGCACGCGCTCGATCACGCGATGTTTCGCCCATACACACGCGCGAAAACGTGTAACACAATATACATACACGCATTTTACGTAATTAACGAATATACACATGTATGTATGTGTATGTACTTGTCCGCGTGTGTCGGAGTAAATAGCGCGTATTACCATCCGGCCGGGACATAATAACACTAATTATCGCGAAAGGATTTCTCACAGGGAGAACAAAGTATATGGTAGATGGAATAAAAGTAAGAGAATGACAGAGGGAGAAGCGGAGAGAGAGATAGAGAGAGAGAAGAATCGAAGCAGTGTGCGTGTGCATTCGGGATATCGCGCACAGAGCGTGCTGGTGCAACGATTAATTAAAAGAGCATTAAGGACGAAAGTCCTCGTCGTCAAGCTCAACTTATATAAATGCTCCGACGCTCTCGATTTTCTTGCTGCCCGTTCCTTCTCCCGTTTCCCCTCTGCGAATTACACCGACAGGCGAGCGAACTCCACCATTTGCCGAAACATTTCATCCGGTATATCCATGTTTGTAAAATTCATCTTTATGCATGTGTAAACCAGTGGTACGCACGCCACTTACCTCTCGTCAATTCAAGTACACTCGTCATTAGCGGTATGCGCATGTACCTCTCGATCGGTATATACTTTTGAACAATGGAAAATTATGGAAAAATAATCTTTTTGGCGGGAATTATTCGGGCTTGAAACCGCAAATCAATACACTCGAATTATCGTTTCATTTTAATTTTTATTTCAATAATTTTCAACGTTGTAATTTGACATAGTTTGAGAAAATTGTTTCAAATTCGCAAAGTCGTACGCAAAGTCGCAAATTTGTAGTATTAAAAAAAAAATGTTTCGCGTCATCTTTGTTCCAAGATATTCTGTTCTTCGTGAATTTCCGCAAAGTCGGACAAAGTGACGGTCAAAAATCCGTTACCGACTCGTCGATTTGAGTTGGAAAGCCCTTTACGTAGATTGTACTTGTTAGCTTTTATGTAGAGCTTCGTGGTGATCTCCACGTACACACACACACACACACACGCAAGCATTTAGCGACCGCATAACGACGACGGGAACGGATAATTTGATACCGGGCGTTTAGTATTATTCCGGAATAATTTCGCGTCCCTCTTGGCATTTTCAGCTGCACACACACGCGCTTTGTGCAAAGAGCGATGCACCCGCGTAATTACCCGTCTCATAACTTCTTCGTTCCTCCTCATACTCTCCATCCATTTGTACTTTGTCTCGCTTCCCTTTTATTCTTTCTTTCTTATCTCGCGAATCGGAAAACAAGATAATTCTACGCCCATTTATTACGTTTGCGGTTACGGCGTCGAAAAGTTACATCCGTCATGATTCGGTGCTGAAAAACGACGAAAAAGGGAAGAAACATTCGAGTTTGAAAATTTACGAAATCGCACATTTCGAAATTCGTCACTTTCGGCAGAACATTTTTTGATCGCATACGTCAGGAGACTCGTGGAGGATGCGAGAGTGAAAAGTTTGCGCAATTTAATTATACGAGCCAGCGTTAAAGTCTCCGTTGTAGATTCGCGAGCTTGCGCTCGGAATTATTCGACTTTGACGTTTCGTTTTACGAGCTAGGGCGTTGCTCGTATTTGGCGCAATGCAATCCCGGGGTATAAACGAAAAAGAGAAGACGAAAAATCACTCTGCGTCACGCAATCTCCCTCCAGTTATCGCGAGAAAACTTCTCGCAAGAGCGAGATTTCTTTCCCCCGTGCATTTTCCGATTGCTCGCCTCGTAATCGTCCTCCTCACACACGTAACTCGCTGCAACCCGTAGGAAACGACATCGTTTGATAAAACGTTTTTTTTACGACGCATGTTATTTTTGAAAAAAAAAAAAACATTGCGTACATTAATATCTTCTGACGTATCACTCTGTTGAGAAAATGGTGAGAAAAATTGAAAATGCGTGAAATCGTTGATACTCAAAAAAGGAACAAAAGAAAAAAAATGTACGTACATTTTAGTCGCCCAATTCGCTCTATGAGATACGCGCGATATTCTATATATGAATTTTTCTATCGTAGCACGTTCAAGTGTTTTTGCGGAGGGTTAAGCGTCCTCTCTTTACATCGAGTACAGAGGAGACAGAAGAGCCTCGCACATATACGGCGCATCAACGTGTTCCGCGCTTCTTCCTCTCTTTTTTTTCTCTCGTTATTACGAGAAGCAGCGAGTATGTATCTCGAACGACTTCCGGCAACGAGGGAAGCAGGCGAACTGCGAGAACGCGATATCGGAGACGATCGACAGGCTGCTCGCGAAGTAGAATACTCAATTAGGTAGCACACGCGCAAACATGCATGTATACACGCGCGTACGCAACAACATATTATCCTTCGTCCGCAAGTTCACTGTTCTTCATTGTAAAACTAAATAGCGGCGTTTGTATACGCATAAAGTTGCAACAAACACGGCGGCTTATCTCAACGCTCGACTCTCGTACGCCTCATCGTACGAAAAATTTGCTAACAAATTCAAACGACCGGGTCTCATTTTGGTGAATCATTCGACCACGCGGAGGCTCGTTGCAGGATGAACTTTTTTTTTAATGTCAATATTCGATACGATTCGCCAAATATTTTCATCAATTTTTCGCAATTACGACGCTCGTGGAAGGGAAAAAGAAAAAAAGAAAATATCGAGATTGAGGCTACCAGCGTGCTTTTTTAAAATTAGAGCTTCCCGTCGTACTATCGCCCATTTTCGTTCTTGCAGATCTTTTCCAGTGTCGTTCGTATTTCCACCGATCGTGCGATTTTTTTCAACTCACGCGTCCGTATACTCGTCGGTCATAAAGATATGCGTGATAGTTGTACTATTCACCTCCATTGTGTACCATTCTCGTTTTACTGCCGCGACCGACTGGTGGCAGCACGGTTTCGTCACTTTAACGGCTTTATCTTCCGCTTTTCAATAACTTTTTCGAAATAGCTCTCTTTTACAATCGTCCTGTCGAGATCGTACTCGCGACAACTTTGTCACGAACGAATATGAAAATTCTAAACATCTCGCGCTGATTAATACTCCTTCGCACAAAATCGGAGCAAAAGTTTGCTCGCGCTGCTGTTATTTCTTTTCTCGCAATATTTGTTGATAATTCATCTTCCTGTTTCTTTTTTAACGAGTTTAACTAGAAAAAATATGATCTCGAAGTTGCAAATGTATTTCAGAATTTTTTTCAAAATTACAACGCTTGTGAAAAGAAGAGAGAAAATATACGGAAAATTCAGTGTGAAAAAGCGTGGAGATTCGGATTGAAGTTGAACGACGCAAACTTCGAGGTCATTGAAAAGTATAATATTGGCGAGAGGGAGATTTTTCCAATAAAATAATAATCATAGTAATAAAATCACAAGTTTATTATTTGTAAATGAACAGATAATAATTTGAGTTCGTCATGGTTTTGCAGGTCCCGACATCCCCGGCTTTTTGCTGCAACCCTTCAGAAAGCCAAAGAGAATAAGAACCGCGTTCAGTCCGAGTCAGTTGTTGAAATTGGAACACGCCTTCGAGAAGAATCATTACGTCGTCGGAGCGGAGAGAAAACAATTGGCGCAAGCGTTATCCCTCACGGAGACACAGGTGAGAAAAACATGTAAAACTCTCGTTTATAAGCGTGTATACGCGCATGTAATAACCATTAGACAAATTCCTATTATTATTACACACACACACACACGAGAAATCTTTATGGGCGCTGCACCTTTCTCGCGTGTGTGCTCTGCTCGTCGTTGGAACAACGATAATTCTTTTTTCGCATTTTTATCATCTCGCGACTGACACCCCAGAATAACGCAGAAGGCTATATACAACAGTTGGGACAGAGGCTCATCATTTACAGTAAATATTTGCCACAATTCTGTATTGGTTAGTCGGAATCTCAGCAGATTTTGTTCTGTCGCTTTGCGACAGATACGAGCACCGTATTTTTTTCGGAAAACATTTTTCCGATCTGTTTAATGATTCACAAACGTGTGAAAGATATCTGGCGCCGTTTTCTTCCAAATTCTACGTCACTCGAGAGAAATTTCATCTCGGCGATTTGCGGTGTTTCGCGGCAATGGCAAATCACGCTTTTTTAAAGGGGTCCAAGCGTGCGACGATGAGTGCGTTTCCGGTTGACGAAAAAGCGTGAGGCTGCAACGATTGTAAACATCCAACGCTTGTCTTCTGTATTCTCTCTGCAATTCTTCTCGGAGTAGATAATTAGCAATTGGGAGGCAGATGGCGAATCTGCAGACCTCTGCAGAAGGGCAATTTCGTTGTGCAATCAAAGCGGCGGAATCGACCATTTAACGAACAAAAGACGCAAATTGAAAGATAATGGCCGAATGGTAATACAATGAGAGGTGAACAGGTGCTCGGACAATGGGCGAGCGCGGGATACCGTTTCTGCGTTCGCGCAAACAGATTCGCGAGTCTATGCACGTGTGTGTGTGCGTTTGGGTATAAATTTATAATGGCTCTTCGAGTTCTCGTATTACCTTCCTGCACCTACGCCATCAACTGTAATACGTATCCCTGCTCTTTTATCGTCCATGCTTCGATATAAATCGATTATCATTGATTACGTTTGCTTCAGGTTGAATTAAACTTCAATTAGCTAAATCGATAGTCCGGTATAGGCGCATGACGATATACAGGGTGTCGCAAAAATCTATGCCGATGAATTAATGTCGCATCGGGAATGAAATTCCAAGTCGAAAAGTCTTTGGGCACTTTTTCATCCGCCGCATCTCCGCTGAGTTATTAATTAATACAGTTGAACCAATGGAATGAAACGTACGAAAAGTTTTGGTCGTACCAAAAAAAACCGAAATTCATTTCGACTCGAAATTTCATCGTCGAGCACATGCTTTTCTTTCGTTGAGATCGAATCATCGGTACAGCAAAATTAAGTAAAATTAGTACAATTTTTGCGTTCTGATTTTTCGCTCCATGAAGAAAAAAAAGCACGTCAAATTAATCTTTCTTTTGAATCGTACTTTGCCTTTTTTCCAACGTGTTGTCGCGGTTTTTTTTGCAGCGGTAATCAATCCTGCATAGAATTATTTCCGTCATTTTGGTGCATAAAGTAGCGCGAATGAATGGTCGCCCTCTCTTTTCTCTCATTTTCAAACTTTAGTCTTACGTAAATGTCAAGAAAAAAAAAATGATTTCACACCGGGCGTACAAATCATCGCTCGGAGGATTTGTGGATACGAACGCTGGTATCGTTAACACGATGGAAGAGGAAAGAAAAATAGCGGCGGATCTTTGAGCGTAAAAGTTTTGTCGTTAAAGAGTCCGCGAGTGTAACAAGCGAAACTGCGTGTATACGCGGGGACGAAATAATACGCTCGGTGTGTAAATCAACGGCTCAATCGTTTCTTATCGCGAAACACGCGTTGTCTCCGCGCGGCTCTCTCGTCGAGCGTCGAATCGCGGTCAAAAACACTTTGGTAGGAATGCGACTTTTCGCGATCTCCTTTTTGTCCCTCGCGCGGACGTTTTACAGGACAATAGAGGGAGGGTGGACGGACACACATTACACTCGAACAACAAGTGCAAAACCGGAGAAAAAAAACACGATTTACACGGAACGCCGTACGATCTTGGCTTTTATTTTCAAAATATCTGAGATTTTCGAAAAAGTCAAGCATCGAGGACGTTAACGCGAATCTAACGGCAACCGGAAACTCCACCCTTTTTACTTGGAGTTCTGCACTGTTTCAGTCGAGTATCCAAAGAAAAATAATACACATAATTTTGAAGACAAGAAAAACTGATTTAAAAAAGTTTTTTGAACAATGAGACATTTTGAAAATAGTAGACAAAATTCGTAAATTCGTAAACTTGATCGGATGACGATGAAACATGGAATCGCCTCCCTCACTCGTCTTATCTGAATATCAAACGCGATTTCAGAAATTTATTAGTCCAAACATACATACACGCACATACGTACATCGATTAATGCGTCAAAGTAATTTCGACGTGAATTTTCGATGTTCAAGGTTAAAAACGCGAATAAATTCATCGAGTCCACACGCGCCAGGGTAAATCAGAAAATTTCCCCACGTTTTTCCTCTCTCGTGGATTTGGTTCACGTGACTCGATTCATCAAGCTTCGTTATCGGCAAAACATCAGCCACTAACTATGTAACCTCGATTTGCATAATTATGCATTCGCTTAACATAGTTTAAATCTTAACATTCATTACAACTCATTGATCCTTTTTTAATGACTTTTTATTGAAATTAATAAGGGAAAAAACCGAGATTTCTTTGGATAGTTTTTTTGCGCGTGCGCGCCATGTTTTCCTTTTTATTGGATGTCCGTGGAAAATTGTGGTTGCACCGCTAACGGCCTTTACCGCATTTTACACGAGAAAATCAAGAAATTACGTATCCTTCTCTTATATCCTCGAGCTGTCGTTCTTTCTCCCTCCCTTTCTCTCTCTCTCTCTTTCTCTTTTTACTGTAAGATCGTTTGGTGAAGGCAATCGTGAACGTAGACAACTCGCGGAGGTGTATATACTCGACGCGCGCGGTAGAACGGCCCATTACGTTGCCAGCTACGACGGTAATGGAGAAGTTTGCATATTATGCAGGCCGCGTACGATCCTCCGTGCATAATGAGATGCCTCGTGTAGGACAAGTTAGAATCGAGGATAATAAAAGCTTGACGATTTTTTGCCTCCGAGTTCCCGTCACTCGTATCACCCAATTTTTCGAGGTTACGTTTGTTTGGTTTTTCCTTCGCGCCATTATTCGAACCCTTGAATTCTCATCATAAACATATTTTTTCCTGATTAATTTGTGTTTGCACGTTCGACCGCCAAGCAGGCATGTGTCGTACGAATGATCATCAATTCGATGTTCGTCGTTCGTTCGCGGACGATTTTGGACCAACGACGACTCAATTGAGACGCGCGTTTGTCAATAAAGAGAGCGTGAAATCGATAGGTAACTCGTTATTGTCGATGCTATTGTTTTTCTGCGACAATCGCGATTACGCGTTTAATTTAGCACTTTCCGACAGTTATTTTTGCTTTTGAAAAAAAAAGGAAGAAGATGTAACGAAAATTCGGGAAAATTCAATATCAAAAATCGACAAAATTCGGATTTTCGTTGAGGTCCAACGATGCAAACTTCAATTCAATCTAACTACCCCCAATTACCAATTACTGGTGGTGAAAACCCGTGCCGATAGACAGTCGTTCGTTTCCGGACGGAGCCGGCACCGTAAAAATCACCAGATGCGCGTCACCCATCCAAGTACCGGCATTGCCCACTTCCGCAACATTTTAAGGTGTTTATTCAAAAATTCAACTTTTCATGCGTTCATTTCGAAGTATAATCTCTTTTTCTTTATGAATTTCGTTTTTGCCCGCGCGCGTGTGTGTGTGAATTTAGCGTAAAAATGTAAGCCGCATGTACGCGCGTTAGACGCGGCAGGCTGCTCGCGACTTTGCTTTTCTCGTCACGATCTACACGCCCGTCACTGTCACTGCATCGCTCGATGCATAATGTCCGCGAGAAAAGAACTCGGTTTGTATATGTACGGTACACCTTAAGGACGGGGCTTTGCGCGGAGGGCTTTTGCCGTCGCGGATAGAATCTCGCCGGGCCGCTATGGCACGAGAGACGGAGAGAGGCTCGATGGCGGTGTCGCGAATTGTATGTAACATCGTTAAATCCGTGCGAATTCAGTCTTCCCTGTATTTCACTCTTTCTCTCTCTCTCTCTCTCTTTCTCTCTGAACAAGCGCACGGTAAATTGCCGACGGTGTTTCACGTGGCATTGGAATCGAAAGATCCGAGCTATTACACGCGTACATACCTCACGTGTCAGCCATCCCCGAGAGAAATGAAAATCCAACGCGAATTCCGGAATACTTTTTATTTCGCGCAAAAGCAAGTTCGAAAATGGGATTGGACGTACAGGCGGCATTTTTCAATTTACCGGAAATTTCGCTGCAATAGAACGAACATAAACGTTTGTGCGAACATTTTTTTCATTCTTGATAATAGAAATACGAATTGATGCATTTTTTTTGCAGAATTTGCATACATTTATTTAAGAATTTTCGAAAAGAAGTTGGACGAAAATTTATGGCTTTTGATGTTAATATTATTATTCGAAATTGATTTACTTCCTGTTTCCCAAATAACTGGACCTTTCTTGCTTCTCAAAATTTTGTAACAGCGTCGAACATCCAGAATACTTACGTTTTTTTACCCCTGCTACGATGGCACGATGTGAATAATTTTTCGCGACAATATTAGCTTCGTTGATTTGTGGAAATACTCGTTCAAACGACTCTCGTTTTATCGGGTTCGGACCACGCGAGATAAATCACATTTTCCACGTGGAAATATATAATTACACACCAATATGTTGAAATACATTTCCTCCGCGTTTGAATTACTCTCTCACAGAACATTTATCATTTATGACGCCAACTACTTTTCATTTTGCGGTTAATTACTCTTCGGACATTTGAGTTTCTTCGCCGAGTCGAACGTTCTCCACACATCGGGAGACCTTCGATAATTCGGCGTGCAGCAGCACTCTTTTACAGAAAAATAATACATATATTTCGTAACGACCGAATGGAAAATTGATTTTTCATACGTTCGCACTGAGGAGCGTGAAAAATATGCTTCGCAAACAAAATTTCGAAAAGTCGATCAAGAATATTCAGCGAGTCGAAGAATATTGATGATAAAAAAAAAGTCATTCGTCATATTCGTGATATTAGAGTTGAAACGTCAAAGCTCCGTTTAGAGTATTAATCGCGTCGAAAAATACTTGGATATTAATTAATTTTCATCAGCGAATACTGAATTTTCCTCCATGGCGTTGAAAACTTTGGCTCAAGTCATGGTCAGCAGAGCTGTGCTGTGGCAAACGATGTAAAATGTAATAATACAATTAACGCTGGAGATGTAAGATCTCGGCAATAATCAACGCTCCTCTGTCTCGTATAATGCACATACGTGTACGTACGTGGAACATATACATCAATATGTGAGGCTGCGTGTATGCACCGCATCGTTTTGCTTTAAATTTCATTGCGTCTGGCACTCTCTTCCGTAATTGCACTATTAATTAATAGCTCGAATTAATTGATTCTCCAGTTTATCGATGTATATTATCCAAGCGTACCGAGCATTCGTATAAACACGTCGTTTATCGCTCTTTATATTTTACCCCGATTCTCGCGTTCACGCAGATTTGTCAAAGCGGCAACGGCGCTATTATATCGTACGTATAGTATGCTCGAATAATTAATTAGCACAGCTGAAATAAACAAACAAGGAGACATGGTCGCCTTTTGGCCCCGCATATTCATACATTTAATTAGCAGAGATGATTGATTGGGACATGGATGATATAATTATTCAATACTCTACGATTCATCCAGTGTATTACAGAAACGAGCTTTTTAAAAATTCAAATGAATATAAATGTGAAATTAATTCAATTTGTATTATCATTGTGATTATGACAATTATATTGTTATCTTTTTTTTGCCAAGGAAAGAATCGCAAATGGAGTGACGATTATACAATGTCGACATTCCCTGCTGTTATCTGCTTTTTCAAAATTCGATCTTTTTTTTTTCGTCATATTTCTTGAAACATTGATTTGATATTGGATTTGACGTCAGCTGTGTGGAAAATTTCAGTCAAATCGAGGGTACTCTTCGAAATCTTATCCAAAAGAAAACGTACGTATATAAGGGCAATAATGAAAGTCTATCCTTTTTTTGAGCCATCTTCGTCGTAGATTATCAAATCTCTGTTATTCTCTCCGACCATGAGCCTTACCATACTGAACTTTCGTGCATTTTTCTTTCCGCTCGTGTTTCCTAGCCAAGATATGCTTTGCCGTGTGCGTTAACGTACTTAAAACACTGTTACGCTCGCGAGCGCAACAGAAAAGCAGCTTGAAAACATACATTGGCTGTCACACTCGAGTTTACGTATAAGGTGTTTGCCTGTCACGTATCCGCGTTACCAGAAGCGTCTTCAATTATCCGGAGCCGACCTTACGGTCCAAGAATATATCCGCGTCCATTTCGTTCTTTCCCTCTTTCCTCCTTGTTTTTTTTTGTCAATCCGCGTTTCTCCTCTCCACTCTTCATTTTCCGTGTTTCCCGCAGCTTTTATTCTTCCCCTGTAGCAGTGCCCGTGCGATTGTCAGACACCTGGTTTCTCGGAGGACCAAACGGAGGAAAGCAACTTGATTCCGGTAAAATTACGTCGTGTTTTGTTTTGTTTTTATTGACTCATTTTACAAATACTTTAATCCTTTCATATACCCGCCGGATTTTTTATCGAATTTATATTTTCGAAGAATAATGCACATCGACGTGAGAAATGAGTGTCGCAAACTCTGACATTGATCTATACTTCCGGTTTCGATCAATTCGTTCGGATTTTGGAATGGGATGTATATACGTGTCTAATACGGTGGGTAGTTGGAGTAGGGGTTGTTTTATACGCGGCATACCCTGCGCGCAACTCTCGTTTCTTCCAGTGCCATCTTCGTCCTCCATTGCAACCCTCGTCGCCACGCCGGTCCGCAAAATGCGAGGAGTTTGACGCAGGAGTTGCGCGCAACTGCGCGTACAGCCTCCGAGGGGGTTGCAAAGACCAATCGGCATACGCCGACAATCGAGCTCGAGGGGTTTGTCGTCATGGTTACTCCTTACGATCTATCACCGGTGATTACCAAATAGGGGGTAAACTCGATGACCCTGCGGAGCTCTCTCGAGTATCGAGTACGACTCGGGGGTTCGGCATGGTAGGGGAGTCTTGGTCGTATACGTGTCGTAGTAAATTTTGTCCACATTTGTTCAGGATTAGATGTACACGTGTATGTACAAGCACACAGGGACAGTTTGATGCTTGCTCATCCGGTTACGTGCGGTGATACGTAATGGGATAACGAAAAGGGTGAATCGACGACGGAGGGTCTGAACACCGTACGTTGATATACAGGGTGTCCATAGAACTTTGTGTCAATACCGTGTAATGTTGGATTCCCGAGGAGAATTAGTCGAATCGATGAGTATTTCCGGTCCGACGAATTCTTCATGGGATAACGATGATTTTGAGGTTTGCATCGTTGAAATGCAACAAAATGTATGATAAACTTCTTTTTCATGATCAATGTTATGCAATTTGCCAAGTATATCTCATCACAATTTTTCGAAATTTTGCCACTCGTGAAAAAGAGAGAAAAAGTATAATGAAAATTCGGGAAATTTCAATGTGAAAGTATGATGGAAAGTAATTCGAGGACCGTTGAAAACTTGCGAGACATCGTCTTTCAATGCCGCATTGTAAAAGAAAATAACGTCGAATTTCATCGTCGATAAACTCGACGATTTATAGTACACCGTACGTAGCATTTCATCCTTTTTTCTGACACTTTCAAAGAGCGCGAAGAATCGTCGATTAAAAAAAAAGTATCAGGCATCACCGTAGAGCATAAACACACACGTGTAATGACAGTTGCATCTGTGTGTACAATAATAGCTGCAGATGGACTTTGAAAGCCGCGCGTATATGGTGCTGGGATTAATCGTTGTTCTAGATGAGAGAGACGGGGAGGAGGAAAAGGACCAAGATGGACACTAATCCGGGGCTTGTCAAAACCACGTTAGGTGCATCGACAATGGCAGTTAGCCAAACATCCAGCTCGCTTCGTTTCACCCTCTCTTGGATGGCTTTCATTTTTTCTAACCTCGCACTATGTGCATATATACACCTATGTATATAAAATTGGACGCGTATTCCTCTATTATTTTCTAGGCCGTTGACTTTCTCACTCGCTCCGCACGATTCATCGTGAGTGCACTTTCGACAATGAGTATTTTACGCGCCGATAGCTTCAAAATGCTCCGCATCAAGCCCTCCTTTCTGACTAGCCTGACTAGCAGGCATCTACACAACCTTGGGACAATAAAATAACCCCGTGTATAGAGAGTGTTTTGCTTTTGCTTGGAAATTCAGAGTTTCGCAGGCAAAAAGGCAATTTTTGGCTGGATAGTTGCTCGTACTTTAGTCTTTCGAGGATGATGTAGCGTTTCGATAAAAAATCATCAAGCGTCATGACGGGGAATGGAAAATAGCGAAGCGAATGGCAAACCCTTTCTTACCATCTTGTTGTTCGCTACGCAAGCGTGGCCAGAGTCTATTTTCCGAATCGTCCTGATGCTTACTTATAAAGACCGTTTTGCGATGCCATAAGTGCAGAGGGGATAAAACGCGTTGGTCCATTGTAAACGGATATGCCGCTTAGGCTCGCGTTAAGGGTGAGTTCGGAATGGCTGTATGTAACTCCGCAAGGGGTCGTTCATAAAGGGGATCCAACTGACTAGTTGCCACTTAATTTGCCCCAATCCCGATGCCGCTCGCTGATTGAGTCAGGGTATTCCGGGCCAATTCCTTCGTCTCTTTTCCTATCACACGCGTAGGGCTCTTACGCGCTAACGGGGATTGGTCTTTGACTGCGAAAAAAAAGACGAAGGGAGGGTCGCCGATGAAACGAGGGGTGCAAACGTTCCGAGGGCGATTTCACGTTTTCCCGTTCATCCTAAAGTATCGTACCGAAATAATGGTGATTTCGCCTTTGTATTCCTCGCAACCCGGAGGAGGAACAACGTCCCTATAAAATTTCATCATCCGGTGGCCATTTTCTTCTTTTTTCTTTTTTCATCACTCCGCCTTGTCGTTTCACCTCGTAGGAAAGTTTTGATCAAAGAAATCCTCATGATTTTCGGTTTCAGGTGAAGGTATGGTTTCAAAATCGTCGAACGAAGCACAAGAGGATGCAACAGGAGGAAGAGGCGAAGGCGCAACAGCAATCCGGCGGTGGCAACGGCAACGGCAATGGCAACAACAAAAACACGCACCACGTTAGTAAATGGCAGCAGGAGACCGGTGATTATCATCATGACGAGGATGACGACGATGACGCCGGTGAGCACATCGATCCCGAAGCGGAAGAGTGCTCTAGCGGTTCCGAGACGTAGCTGGTAGACGTCACGTGCCTCGATTGAGGCGCGCTCGAGCTTCTCGTCTTAAAATATTCAACCGGCTACTACTACGATCGTACATTTAGAATGAAACGCGGCGGGCTCTCATAATGTCCCTCCTGTCTATTATTCATCGTTCGTCGCGTTCATCAATAAAAGTTCCTCATGCTCGCGCGATTATAAATAACTCTGCGTCTTTATACAAATATATCATGTATATATACATATATATATATATATATACATACATAAGTACGCACACAACCGGTGATTACACGTGAGCGAAAAATTCGTGATGAACATGAGAGGGAAACGGGAGAGGATTTTTGTCCTCCTCTTCCTCCTTGTGAGAAAATGATTTCTCGCGATTTAAATTTCAACTGCTACGTCCGGCAGAAAAAAGGATCTTCAGTCGTGGAGAGAAGGATGAGTGTCTATGACGTCACTCATCATCGACCATTTCGAGAGCGAATTTGTATTTCGTCTTTGATGTCGATAGCGGCATCTCGAGGGTTCTTTCAGTTTGAAGATTGGTCCACGGGAAGATCGTGCGTTTTTCTTTCCTTTATCTCTGCTCTTATCTCTTTCATTCTCGAAGAATCGTCGCGTTGCCAAGAAAGTCCGCGGTGGTACGTATGACACGGAAAAATGCTCTCGGCGATCGGAAGTCGGTGGTAATGGAAGCATTGTCCGCGAGAGAAGGAGCATCGGGGCGAGATCGGCTAAATGGCCGTGAATAAAGTTCCGCCGGAAGTGGGAAAAGTCCTTTAGGACCGGAGGGAGCCACTGCGGGGATGGAAAAAGTGGCGACGCCATTCGTATTGTCTTTCGCAAGGGGTATATAACTTTGATGGACGATCGGGCGGAAAAATACGATTATCGAGAGGGGAAACGAAACTTTCGAGCACATGGCGATTCCTTCGTTCCGCAGACGCTAAAAACGAAACAAACATATTGAAAAAACTTTTCACCGAGTAACTGTTGTTTATCTCGAACGAAAAGTTTCGACCGCCGAGATTTTTCGCGGTCGAAACAAAATCGCGCGTGTGTCTTTGTCTTGCCATAAACTTTTCGTTTTTTTTTCCCACGTTGCCGTGTAAAAGCGAGCTGCCGTACGAGATTCGATAAAACTACGCGAACAATTTAGCACGAAATTGTGTAAATAATTTTCCGAAATAGTGAGAGACTGACAGAGAGAGAGAGAGAGAATAAAAAGCAGCATTGCAATTTTTTTCTGGCACGTTTAAACGAAAAGATTTTCGAGTATTAAACGATTGTCAAAAATACGACGTTTGAGACGACAAATTGCTTATGAAAAAAAAAAACCTGAAAACTAGAGAATTGGAGAGAAAGTCTGTGCGCGTGTGTGTGTGTGCGCGAAAATGTCGAAGAATGTGAGTGGGGCGAGCAAAAAATGAGTGCCAAACTTGATATTTAAAACAAAAACAACAAACCAGTGTAATAAATAAACATATTTACAATGTATTTGCGAATTAAGTCGTTGTGAGTGTGCGCGTGTGTGTGTACGACGAGCAGTATTTTTTGGCGATCGTTCAAAGCGATGTTTGATTTTACTTATATATATATAAAACAAAGAGCGCGAAAAAATCGAAAAAATCGCACGAATATAACGAATGCGCGAGAAAAAAAAGTGGCTCTGTGCGATGTTACCTCTGTTGCAACCGGAAATCACCGGAATTACGAATGAGAAAAATCGTTTCGCGCCGGTCCCAAAACGCGACAATCGTCGTTTCACGTCACTCGCTATTTTACATCTCTGTAAATAATACGTGTAAATATGAAAATGTGATTAACTCGAAAAAAAAGAAGTAATCTCGACAAGTACGAGACGCAGGATCGTACGACTCCGAGAATATCCGAAGAGATATTATAAGTTCGTGTTTCAAAACGATATAGCGAAATAAATTATATCAATCTCAGATCCAATGATAATTGTGCTCGTCAAGACTTTTATTTTCTCTGCGTGCCCTCCAATTTAGATGAGCCGAAAAATTGCACGGACCAACATGGATTTTGGAGGGATTTCTTGGACGATCTTATCGAGTCCAAGCGGCAATCCGACGGACTGTGAAACTGTCGCTTTTGTCAGATGACTCTCAGGTCGAAATTGTCAACAAATTTTTCATTGGCCACCTCCGGGTAAACTTTTTAACGATTAAAATACGAAATTAACTGATTGCCACGATTTTAGAGGGAGATCACTGATGTCTTTAGTTTTCTTGTTTCTCTAGAACAACTGACATTTTTGGTCCCTGCGGAATTGCTGCTTCAGATTCATTCTTTTCGAAAAAGTCGAAACTACGCGATCCAGATTGCGTCGAAGCATTAATGTATTGACTCCGCAGCGCCGGAAGCTGCAGGTATCTTTAAATAATCCGGTGGGTGGGCGCTTTAAAATAATTTCCATGTCATTTATCTAAACACTTTTCTAGACTCTGAATGCTCGAGCGTTTAAATGATCTTGACGGTCAAAATCTATCGTAAATGTTCGCTTCCCGAGCTTCGCAATCGCAAATGTTACAAGCTTGGGAATAATTCAGTAATGACAAAAGCGAGAAATGTCTACGACGGTGCGCATGAAGATGCGATCTCAATGCTCTCGTATAGACTCGTACGCGAGATAACCATTTGGTTATGAGCGCCCATTGCGAAGAAAGGAGGAGAGAGAACTCGAAGCGCTATCGGAAAGAACAAGGCGTAAAAGAGGAGAGAGAACGTCGAGTATTATACGGGAATAAGGGACAGGGGAGAAGAGATACACTGGCGGACAGAGCTCCGCATCGGAACTGCTAATTATGTAAATTGCCGGTGTTGCAAATTACCCTCCCAGTTTGAATTCATTCTACACACAATCCACACTCTTGGGGTCCTCTGCACACCTCTAGCCCGCACCCGGAATATATATTCATCGAAAGAAAAAGGAAGTAAGAAAGGGAGAGAGAGAGAGAGAGAGAGAGAGACGAAGAGCAATTCGCTCTACACAACGTTGACGGCTGCGTAAAAGATATACTGTTACATGTGAGCGAGCACAATTTTCTTCGCCCTCCATATCTTGTCTCTGTCGATGAGTCGTCATATATATATATTTACAGAGGACTCGGGACTCCATTCATCGTAACGAGGGGAGTACAAAACTCGACGTACGACGTCAGTTAATTAATTTCCTTCGTCGCTAACGGTTAATGGTGTTTTTCAAAATTTCTCTTCCAAGCGAGAAAAAAATTGCAATTACAGCGATGTTTATTGACTTGACAAAGTCACGATACAATGTTATCATCATTGAAAGGGGGAACGTTTTTTGTATAGATTTATTTATGATTCTAGAATTTATCATTCCAGTGGAAAATATTTATTTCTCGCTTTGCCTTGTTGTTTACATCAGATTTGAGAAAGTCCCGAGCGAGATTTAATCGTCATCTTTGCCTTTGTTCGTCACTTTAAAAGTCGAGGGTAAGATTCAGAGGCGATAATGAAATAGAATCCATGCTTGTTGTGGTTTTTTCATCGGTAGAATGTATATATAGTTTTGCGTTTGTGAGTTTCAGGACCCTGGCGAACAAATCGTTTAATTCCCTACTCGAACGATCGAAGTAACGACGGCCATAGGCTGTAACGCAGCACACGACGTCCGCGAGTTCCTACAAATTGGGCCTGACAGGCGAAATGAGGGTAGAGAAGCAGCGTATGGAAGGAGAAAGAGTGCGAGAGCGAGAAGATTAAGGCGGCCCGAGGGGTCCATGCAAATGGGAGGACAGTGAGAGAAGAAACGAGAGAAGCTGGAGAGTTTGGACGAATTTTCTGTACATGTGCAGGTATATAAAAATTCACCGTTTCCGTAAGCAACTTATTGTATCTTATTGACTTATTGACGATCTCGCGAGAAGCGTTTTCCATCAAAGTAGCGGCAGATAAAAAGAACGATCGACAACTCCATCAAAATTTAACCACGCATAGAGGAAACAACTCCAAACAAGATGCTTCATGTCCGGTTTCCGGAAATTCTTGTTCAGTTTTTTCTCCTTCAAAGTAGCGGCAGATGAAAAGAACGATCGACAACTCCATCAAAATTTAACCACGCATAGAGGAAGCGACTCCGAACAAGATGCTTCATGTCCGGTTTTCGGAAATTCTTTTTCAGTTTTTTCTCCTTCAAACTAGCGGCAGATGAAAAGAACGATCGACAACTCCATCAAAATTTAACCACGCATAGAGGAAGCGACTCCGAACAAGATGCTTCATGTCCGGTTTCCGGAAATTCTTTTTCAGTTTTCTCTCCTTCAAAGTAGCGGCAGATGAAAAGAACGATCGACAACTCCATCAAAATTTAACCACGCATAGAGGAAGCGACTCCGAACAAGATGCTTCATGTCCGGTTTCCGGAAATTCTTTTTCAGTTTTTTCTCCTTCAAAGTAGTGGCAGATGAAAAGAACGATCGACAACTCCATGAAAATTTAACCACGCATAGAGGAAACAACTCCAAACAAGATGCTTCATGTTCGGTTTCCGGAAATTCTTTTTCAGTTTTCCCTCCTTCAAAGTAGCGGCAGATGAAAAGAACGATCGACAACTCCATCAAAATTTAACCACGCATAGAGGAAGCGACTCCGAACAAGATGCTTCATGTCCGGTTTCCGGAAATTCATGTTCAGTTTTTTCCCCTTCAAAGTAGCGGCAGATGAAAAGAACGATCGACAACTCCATGAAAATTTAACCACGCATAGAGGAAACGACTCCAAACAAGATGCTTCATGTCCAGTTTCCGGAAATTCTTTTTCAGTTTTTTCTCCTTCAAAGTAGCGACAGATGAAAAGAACGATCGACAACTCCATCAAAATTTAACCACGCATAGAGGAAACAACTCTAAACAAGATGCTTCATGTCCGGTTTCCGGAAATTCTTGTTCAGTTTTTTCTCCTTCAAAGTAGCGGCAGATGAAAAGAACGATCGACAACTCCATCAAAATTTAACCACACATAGAGGAAGCGACTCCGAACAAGATGCTTCATGTCCGGTTTTCGGAAATTCTTTTTCAGTTTTTTCTCCTTCAAAGTAGCGGCAGATGAAAAGAACGATCGACAACTCCATCAAAATTTAACCACGCATAGAGGAAGCGACTCCGAAATAGATGCTTCATGTCCGGTTTCCGGAAATTCTTTTTCAGTTTTTTCTCCTTCAAAGTAGTGACAGATGAAAAGAACGATCGACAACTCCATGAAAATTTAACCACGCATAGAGGAAACAACTCTAAACAAGATGCTTCATGTCCGGTTTTCGGAAATCTTTGTTTAGTTTTTTTATAGATTTTAAAAAAATAATAAACATATAATTTACATGTTACAGTACAGGGCTTACGACGTTTGACACTTATGATATTTTATTTCTTTTAAAACATTTATAAAATACATCGGGAAAAGATGTTGGGATTTAAAAAAACTATTTTGAATAATCAGGCTCCGATGCGACTAGTTATAAAGCCCTTACTTGTCAAAGTTTCGAAAAGAATTTACGAAATATATTGCGGAATAATGCATTTTTTCGTTATCCTTCTCGGAACAATTCTGTAAAAAAGGACGTTCGCACCTTCAATTTGGTTTATTATTTTTCCGAAATTTATCATCTGTTCAACAAAAAATCTATAAGTATATAATTTATAATTCAAGGGGGATTCGTCGAATCGAAAAGTGCTCAAAGACTTTTCGTCTTGGGATTTTATCCTCTGCATAGCATTAAATTATCAGCATTCCGTTTTGGAACATCGTGTATAAATTAAATATAATGTATGTTACATTATTATATTATTATATGCGTATACATTAATGAAAAAATAAGACGTTGAATATAGCGAATTTGTTGTACGTGCGCGTGGACGTGTCAAGTCTGCCTCGGCAACTATGCTCATATACGCGGACGATGGATGCTGTATATAAGGCCCCCGAGGGACCACGACTCCTCCATCGTCTCTCAAAGGATAGCCAAGAGTGAGAGATGAATAAACGAAGAGAGCATCAGCGAGAAAAGAGACCCGGATTCCAAGAATCAAGCGTGTAAAACACCAGTTAAACTGTGCTTTCTAGTCGGAATGGTAGAGAAGAAAACAATGCGGGTTAGTCTCAGCTCGGACCCTAAAGTTTCTGACAAATGTTTCGTGCCTTCGATCGTAGAGATCTCTCAGTCTGGCTCGTCGGCGTTGCCCGATCGACCGCTCCAATCTCTCGGCAAAAGCAGTTTTCGGTTTCTATTACCTATACGACATTTGTTGTATACTATCCATTGAGACATGCACGCGTGTGCGTGAATATACACACGCGCGTCTGCCGTACGTGCGCGCGCGTGGAGCAGTACCGTATTGGAATTGATTCTCTACGGTATATCGCGGTAAAAATGATAATGAGATCGTTATCGACGGTGTTGAGGATTTTTAATGAGTAGAGAGATGTTATCGCTTTGTGACGCCTCGACTGAGAATAATTTAATATTAATATACACACGACACGAGATGTTAATTTGATTAATCCTTATTTAGGGGACAGCGGCAATTGTCGTATAGCATCGAAGGTGGCTTGTGTTATTTCTGGCAGTTGAACGTGTGTAGGAAAAGTGAGAAGTTAAATTAAAAAGAAAAAAAAAAGAAAGAACCTGGCACAAGGAAATTGCAGGCTTCGAGCTAATAAGTCAGCTTTACGTGGTCTCCAACGAAAGAACCAACGGCGGCGCGGAGGAGGGAGGGGGGAGATGAAGGAAGCTGAAGGAACCTGAAGTTTGTGCTCGTGAATGTGTGTGGCGAACGAGAATCTCGTTGTTAAATTTAAATAACAGCCGAACGACAAGCCACACCATGCACGGCCGATGTCTGTGCTCTTTGCGAGATAAATTCGCAAAGGTGGAGAAAAAACGATCGCTGGACCACCTATTCGGGTCATCTTCAATGAGCGAAAATATATTTCGCTTTCACACAACGATTGTATGTATGTAATATTGTATGAAAATATGTAAACAATCGACGAACGTCAATTATCGATTTAAAAAAAAAAGATCTTCATGTTAGATTAGATAGATAATCGATATAATGACAGAATAATGGATATTTTCATTAGTATATTAAAGTGTTTGAAAAAAATTTCAAGGGAATTCCGAAAACAAGATACCAACGGTTGCGAGTATGATATGGAAGGGATGAAAGAGAAAGCATTGTCGTGAGGCAGTACGTTGGGAACACTTGCCGAATGTAGACGCGTATATATGCCGAATAAATGTGTTCTTTTGTATAAAAGACTCTTCGATGATCGATGGATGGGTGGATCGGGTGGATGGGGTGGATGGTGTGGATCGATGTCGAATCAGGAAACGTGGAATAATCACGAGAAACTTTGGAAAGTTCAACGTATCGCTCGGTATAGAAAATTGAGACTTTAAACGCGTATCATTGCAGGTTTCCGTCAGCGATAGCAGTTGGACATTTTTCGAAAGATTATTCTCAAAGACGCCACTGTGACTTTGGGGTAAACAGCAAAATCTTCAAATTATTGATTGATGAAGGACACGGAGATCTTTTCTTTTATCTATGATCTAGATGAACTCTACCGAGAAAGATGAGTCTTGGTTTCATTTTACAGAAACTCTTTCGTGAGAACGCTAATAACATCTCCCGTGGTATGGCACCCCGCAGGGAAGAAGTACCTTTTAACTACACGTCAAGTCGGATAGGCATCTTTGACTTTCTCGAAAATCAACCTGAGGATTAGAATGGATCGTTGAAACGATGCCTTAAAATAGCCAGAAAAACGATGGATGTTCCTCAAATCTGCGAGGTACTTTAGCCACGTCTGGAATTTTGTTCCCACCGCCAACAATTTTGACGTCTCTGTCGAAGTCGCTTCTTGATCATTTTTGATGCTTCCAAAATACGGAAAATGGTCAATTATCAATAAACTTGATGTCGAAAAAACTGTATGAAAGATTGTCTTAAAAAATACATTTTTCTGCTTTTATTTTTGAGTTTTTTTACACAAAGTTGCTCAAAGTTGGCAACTTTTGATTTTTACATTTTATTCTCACTACAAATTTTCTTTACGAATTATTGTTTTTCAAGCATGGAATTTTGGTATCTCTGTATGATAATTACAATTATTCTCTCGCTAGAGCGATATATTCTCTTGTATCCCTTGAAGGAAAAGGGAAATAAAAGGAATATAGGCGAGACGGGGGAAAAAAAGTTGGAGGTGAGAATGAATAGTGGTCTTCCCTGATTTTCACAAAGTCGACGATGCGTGTGGGTTCGAACCGAGAAGTATCGGGTTACCGATGAAATAGTGACACCATTTTGTTTACAATATAGTCGCAGGCCTGTTGCTGTACGAAAAGCCAAAGAGAAGACGTTTAAGATGCACACGGAGTTGCAACGAAACGAGAGGGTCAAGGAAAGAAGCCGAAAAAAAGTTGCGAGAAAAGAGTTTATTTCGTATAACGCCAGTGTGTACAGTGAGGTTTAAGATTTTCACGACTCTTTAATTTCGAAACCGGATGTAACCGCCAACGTCGCTTGCTAATATTATAACAGTACCCAAGACTAAGGATTTTCACAGAAAAATCCGAGATGGCAAACGTAAATATTAGTATTTTTTAATCTACTGTAACAAACGTAAGATCGCTGCAATTGCAATTAGTATATTTAAAAATAATCGTACAATCATTTTTTCCTTCATAATTTCGTAGCAAAATACACGTAAAGATACGTGTGATATTTAACGATGATATAAATTTAGAAAAAACACTACTTGTTGTTGGACAGCTTTAAACGATGCTTCAAATTTTCTTAGGAATCAGGTGGTTCAAAAAATGATGCAATCGTAGTGTACACATGTACGAGAACTTTTTCAACGCACTGTATATGGCCTGCATAAAATCTGTATTTAACATACATCGAAGAACCCACGGAGAGCTACAAGAGTCTCGGTCGTCTCGAAGACTTATTTCTCTCTTGAAGTTTCGCTGTTACCTACACTCCCCTTTCGCAACCCTAACGGTCGTAATGCGACTTGACCATTGCCAACGTACGAACTTTAATCCAGAAACGTTCTTTTCCATCGTTACTTCCGCTTCACGACTATAATTCCCATTTTGTCAATTCGGCGATGAGTCAATTCTTATCCGCGTTTCATATTCGTCGGACGTCCGTCAAAAGCGGTTTGGTGGTAAAAAAAGGGCACAACCTTCAAACTCTCCTAGCTTGATTATACAGCGTTACAGATGCAAGATCGATAGCTTCTTGCCGAGCTCGACGTACGCCCTGGGTGTATACGTATACCCACGATATTTCGAATATCGGTGTAAGGATCAACAGCGCAAGATAACAGGCTTTATGACGGAGAAATGACCGTTTATGCGTCTGGCTTGTATCCTGGTCTCTTTTATGTACATTTCTGCCTGTACGGTTGAGGTGATTTTTTTTTCTCAACAATTTCGCACCGACTAATCAATGAAGAAATGAAAAAACGTTAAAACGGTGCTGCTGCTGCTGTTGCTGCTGCTGCTGGTCATTGTAAAGAGCGGTTGAAGGGCTGGGAGGAAACGATACAAGAACGCCAAAGGTGTATGCATTGCTAGAAATGCAAATTGCGAGAAGGTGAATGCTGAAAAAGGAAATCCGATAAATACATACGTATTGTGTGTTTTATATGTTGCATATGTGTGTATATCCCGTAAGGGAAACAGAGAAAGAGGAGAGAGTTAGCTAGGCAAACATGTGATTAGGCCCCTCGCCCGTTAGCTCCGGGTTATGATAGGTTTGCGTGGCTGGCCCACATTAGAGATCGACGATCTACCGGGCGCATCTCTCACCGAGATCTCGAATCGTAGAAATTCTTATGTTATACATATGTATATCCATATACACATATATATCTTTCATACGAATCGCTGATGGACAAAAAGGCGCACAACGGGCAACTCTTGGCTTCTCTTGTGCATCACGGAACGTTACAGATACCTATATATTTAAGAGCAAATATGTCTGTATGATTTTATGAATCGTAGCTGGGCACAAGTTTTATCCGTGCTGCGGGATGATACGCGGTTATTAAGTCAGTTGCATTCCATGTACAATTGCGGAAAGCGATGTTTTTTTTTTTTTCGTTTGTATCAATCCGTTGTTGGTTGCCGCTATATCGGCAGACGGCAGCAGTTTGAACGTTCGGAACAATCTCGGGGGAATTAAAGATCGCGATAAGGAAGTCGAGAAATCCATTTCTTCGACTTATCTTTTTCTCCATGAATTCCATGGTGCAATTCGAGATTTCAATTGCACGATTCCATGGAGTTTGAGCTTTCGGTAGATCCAATAGATATTACCACCTCGAAGAGTTAACCTCAGGGTTAACTCTTCGAGGTGGTAATATCGGATTTTCTGCGTCAGGACTTTGGTGGAATTGGGATTATCGATAGTCGAGCGATTTTACCATTTTCGAGACTTTCTATTCGCGTTTCGACTTGATTAGTCAAAAACGTTCATTTTTCGCAAGTATTTTTAATCAGTCATGTATGTTGGATTCTCGAGAAATTTCATTGGGAAATTATCGGAGATATATATTTATCACCGACATTTCTTCGTGTTTACGAAACATATTTCAATCGAAACCCGTTTTACCTACTCTATATTTATGCACTATCATTTTATCCTATTACTTCCCATTAGAGAATGTTCCAAATTGGTTGGAATTGCACGTACAAGTGCAGTTTAGAATAACTTTTTGTGATCGAAAGCTCCACGAGACTGCGGTGTCTTTTTTTTTCTCTTTGCTTTTTCTTTTGCAGTCATGTCTCGTTTATATATAGTCAACTTGGACAAGTCCAACTTGAGAGACGTATATATATAGCGCGCATAAGGGATAGAGGGGTCCGAGTTGGCCTGGAGGCTTTATACAGGTCGACAATCACACGGAGAATTTCGTGGGTCACCAGCCAGAGTCGCAACATGGACAAGGGGGTGATCGAACGAGGGAGAAAAGGCTTCTCGATTTACCTTATTCGATTGCAATCACATATATAAATAACTATTTATATATACATATAAACTCGTATTATACGCGATCACGTGCACGTTTTAGAGTTCTCGATTTACAGTTTTGACGTTAGAATAGATGCGATTCTAACACACCTCATTTATTACGCTGTAGATCAGAGAAATGCGTTTTCGTTCTCTTTTCTCTTACTCCCGATGAATAAGTCTGCCAACGCGGTGATTAATTTTCTCGCGACAACGTGGAGACTAAAAAGCCGATTAAAAGCCACAATCAATCACTAGACAATCCCATATACTATACAATCGTTAATTAGTACATTACATAACTAAATTGTCATCATTTTTGAAATAACTAAATTCTCTATCGGTTTGATTGTCTTTCATCCTTATCTTACAGAGTTAATTACACATATCTCGTGTACTAGACGGCTTGAAAGTACAGCAGGGCATTTTCTGTTTCTCAAATGATGTTTGGCATCGAACTGATTCGTATTTGAATTGCCAAAGGAGATCCCACTGGACGAACAAGATGCATCGTGCATTTTTAGCTTCACCATCTTTCTCACACCCTGCTCGGGATCGTTGCAACATAACCAACTTGGAAACAACCAACTATGTAGGTATAGCTCGAGGGCTCTCACCGTTATTACGCTCGAGCTATACTATTCATTAAACTGATTGCACCTTATTTCTCCTTCTCGCATTCTCGCCCTTTCTTCCTCGATTCTCCATTCCGAAATGTATTCGACTTTTGTATTTCCCTCTTATACATACACACACACACACACAGACCCATATATATTCGATTTACTGTTCCACGAGTACGGTCTCTATTTTCAATTTTATTTCTCAACGAAACAGAGAAACCAAACCTGCTGTCGATTCACAGCACGAGGGATATCTGTCATTCGAGGGCAGCTTATTATCGCATTTACAACCGATTATTCGATACGATTAAAATGAAAAAAAGGGCCGACATCGTTCGTCCAATCTTCAACTTCCTGTCGATGCAAATTAATAAACATATACCTAGCACAGAATGAAAAAAGTTCTGGCAATTCGTATCGGCCGCTTGGCTGGAGGGAAAATGAAATATATCATCGCGCCAAGACAATTTTTCATTAATTCTAAATCTCGTCTGTATTTCAGAGATGTATCCTCGTGAAGGTGAAACATGGAAAAAGAAGATTTTCCATACGTCTGCTGGTCTGATTATCCACGTCCTGCTTTCGATAGTTCGGACGGAAGATGCGATAATAAAGGGGTATAAAATATAATACATCGATGAAAAAGGAGCCAAACACGCTTGTTCAATACAGGAATGAGAAAACAGGTGGAACTACCGTCTGCGTCTGGGTTTATTTGCAGATATGAGAATATTTCTGAAATAATCGTGCAACCGCAATAATTAGGGCAGTAAAATGCACAATGTACTAAATTGACGTTCGTTTCTGGTGACTGGCAACGATATCGAAAGCAGTCTATTGCTGCAAAAGCAGCTCTCCGCGAGACTCCGATGATGTATGCTGTGCACACACGTGTATTCGTACATGTTATGTATAGACGAAGACGGGTTATCGGTCGGGTGAGGTTGAACCGCAAACGTGGCAATTATCAGCCATTCCTTGCAAATAGCTGATGGTTAGTGATAATTATCCACCGGGAACGCCAGGCCATCGCTGCTGACTGGCTTCGATGTGCAACGTGCAGCTTGTGCAGGTCCTGCTGCAGCTTGAGTTTGAGGCTGCTTGTACACCGTTTGCGATCTCAAGAAGCAGTGCGACGAACTTTTATTCACACACACACACACACACATATGATTACACGTGCATATTCGTCCATCACTATCGCAGTGAGAAACGCGCGCATTAGCTGCAGATTTTTCTACTTTAGTATCCTGGATGCCCATCCAGGATATCGAAAGACACAAACATAGTCACTGAGGAATGCGTAAACTCTGTTCCCACAATCATTAACGGTTAATCATTCTTTCACCCTCTCTCTCTCTCTTAGGATCCTGCTGATGTAACTTTTGCATTAAATTATTGTGTACGTTGAGTCGAGAGAAAAGAATAAGCCGGCTACCGCGGCAGTAATCGCTATGGCAGATTCGCATCGATGCACAATTTTGCTGGGTTAAAAATCGAATCAGTCGTTTTTTTTTTCGTCTTTCAATAAATATTAATAAATATTTTTTCGTAAAGAGCTAGTAAGCAATAGTAATAATGATATTAAGTCATTGCTACGAATAAACAAAATAACTAATTAAACAAAATAAAAAATTCTACAAAATTGCGCTTTAGCGTAATATTTCCGCACCATTTTAAATGTCGTTCATCGAAATTTATTCACACGTTCGTTTGTTTTCTTGCGTAGAATACAATGACTGCATGAAAATTTCGTACGCTCGATGCCGCTGTTCCCAAACAACGCGGGTCGGTGTCGTATACGCTCGTGTACACAAGCGCATACTCGGGCGTCTTATACACAATCACGTCAGCCAGGCATTAGCCTATGCTTCGGCATACGCGCGCTCTCTCGCAGTTTGCCTTCACGTGTACGCGCGCTCGCATCGAGCTCACGTGTTACGGCCAGGCGGCCCAGCCCTGCGTGGAGAACATAAAAATTGTGGTGGGCGCACGGTAAATTTCGGCTTCTTTTTTTCAATTGTCAAGACAAACACGCAAATTTCTCAATGTGCATCGTACACTGTCATTTGTATCAGCACTTTTTCCTACTTATTGTAGTAATGTTTGCGTTTCATGAAAATTTACTGTTCATTTCAGTATAAATTCTTGAAAATATTTTTAATTTCTGTGACGCAACAGTAAATTTTCACTTATTTTTATTAAAATGTATAATTTATTTCCTAAAAACTACAAGAAATGCACATTTGTCACTCAGTTACCGTGATTTCACAGCAACAATTATTTAAAAATTCTTTCCGTGCGTATATGTTTTTTCAAAAAATAATATGCTGAGAATCGGGAATATCGAGATTTTTCTTGTTAAATTGTATACTTTTTCAGCAGTCATTGTACCATAATTTTTCGCACGGGGACCGGACTTCCGAAATTACCGGTATAAATCGTGTGAATATTCCTGACTGCTTGTTTTTTTCGTCCAGCGGTTTATTTTTACGATGTTGCGTGTAATAAAAACAACGATACGCATTCTGCAAGAAAATATCAGCGCAATTTTCGCGAGAATGTGGGAACTGCTCGGAACGAATCTCGAGATGTCGATGCTCGAGGGAGGAATATTCAGATGACTTCGTGACAGCCCATGGCCTGCCACTATCCGTATAAAATTGATGGAATTTTCTGCACCCGGAAGTTCTGAATTTTCTCAAATTTCTGCAGTTACGATTTTATTTCCTCGAAACGAAAGTGATTTACAGTGGGAAACATCGCCACTGGCAAGTTTCTCCTGCGCTTAATGCACATTTGCCAATTGTACCTCTTATTTTGCAAATTTCTTATCCAAATATGCGGATACCAGTCGTTGGATAATCATTAGACGTACGTACTTGGCGTAGGATCGATCCTCGGTGTTTCCAACAAAAACAAAGTACACTTTCTCTTCCCTCAGCTCCTTCCGAACCCCAGAATCAACGCGAAATGGAGTATATACCGTAGGATCGCCGTAGCGAGCGGAAAGATCGAACAAGCGAGCGGAGGCTGAGAGCCGAAGAGATCGGATATCTCGGTGGCCAAATTGTTTTGGATTGTCTGTTAATTGGGAGCTCGTTTTGGTCGGGAGCGGGCAAACGACTTTGGAGACTGTATATGCATGTTCGTCGCTGCTGAGCAGCCAAGAGAGGAGAGATTCAGCAAGAGGCAGAGAGGGCGAGAAAGATCGTAAGAAAAAGGCCGAGAGACACCTTCGATGCACGGATAATCGTGCGCCCTTTTACGACGGACAAAAGTGAGAAAGAGAGAACGAGATCGAGAGAGATCGAAGAGAAGGATGAGGCAAAGGGTTAGGAGGAGAATAAGTGCTCGGTGAAGGTCCACTTTGCGGAAGAAGAGTGTGCGTTGGGTGCGTTGTTACTCGATAAGTATTCACGGCTATAAACGAGAGTGCATGCACGTATGTACGTACATGGTGGTTGCACTCGCCTCGCCCACAACCCTGCAAAGGGCCAATAATCGCTGGCCAAAGGACTCGAGTTGGTCGGAACGGCATCCAATCCAATCGTGCCTCTTTGCGGAACCTTCTACGTCGATGCTCGCTCGTGTACGTACGACTACAGATGTTGCACTCGGGCGAAACTTTTTTTATTCTCTCTCTTTCTCGTCTCATCTCTCCCTCGTATCCTCTCGTTTTGTTACAGAGGCGTAGTATATACATAAGTGAGATTCGTGCCCGAGAATCACCAAGGAAAAGAACGTACATTATTACAAGCACTTCTGTGCATGTGTATACGCACGTAAGTATGTATACACACTCGTTACATCCATCATTCTTTATGAGATGTTCGAGTGCATACAAACGCAATATAAATTACGTTTTAGGACCCGCAACCCTCTTGATCCATCTGGAATTTCACTCCTAATTGTATTATAATTGCACGCTAGATAATTTCGTGGCGTATTCCCGTGAAAACGATTATTGCACGTATCACGCGCGGCTTTACGGCTCAATACGCGTTTGCTGAGGAGAGGTGCCGAGGATAATTGCCGTATCTCATTCGTTTCTTACTCGATATCCGTATATCGAGATGCTTTTTTCTTTCTTCTCCCGTATATTATACAGATCTCACTTTTTTTCGCCATCTTTTTTCCCTCTGCGATCATTATACGACGATTAACTTATTCTTTTCCAATAGCGTGCTATAATTTATGATCAACGCTGTGAAAATAAATGCATAAATATTCTTTTCAAGGGTGCCAAGTGGAAAATTCCTCCTCGAGGTTCAGACACGACGGATATCTTGCTGATCTGTGGATAACATATTTTTCAGCGTTGTGCCCGTATAAAAAGCTCTGTCGTTCGTCGAATTTCCACGCGGTGCTGACGCAGTCCACTACGACTTGTTAATGGAGCAATATCTGTTCTATATCTCAATTTCTTTCGAGTTCTTGTTGTCAGTAATTGCAGCCGGTATTTTATCGTTTTGTGTGGACGAGCTTTTGGTCTTCGCGTGATAACTTTGAAAAAACGCCGTCTCAATTATTTCCCTCATTTCGCAACGAAATAAGTCTGCTGTTGTGCAAGAAACGCTGAATTGACAGGAGCAGTTTTATCCATGTGTCATTGTAGTAAATAAATTGAGACAAGTATCGATGGAACAAACATGGATTTATTTAGGCATCAGTCATTATTAAACATCCAGAATTCGAACAAAGGATACATATACAAATTAACGTTTATTTCAGTTATTTTTCCTCGTTATTTCCACGTTAATGACACTGTCACTTAAACGTAAATCTCATCTTGAGTAAAGTGAACAGGGTGTACACATGTATGGAACAATCGATCATGTAAATCCTCCTCAAAGTACGTACAAAGCATATTTTACGGTGTGGATTATGCGCTTCGGGAAATGGGGATTCTCCGTCCGACGGACGAGGGCATATCGATTTTGCGGAGGGCATACGAAAGAGCGTAAGGTAGCACGTTGCGAGTTCCATCTGCTGTTGCCGTTTGATTTCAAATTGATAAGTATAAAAGCGCCAGGGCGACCGCACCCTTAAGCAAAGTTGAAGAAACGTACATGTGTATTATATACCTAGAGCGCTATATACTTATGAGAAAATATTTACTTCGACTGGTTGAAAAGATGAGGCTTTACGAGCAATAACCGGAGCGATCTTTGCATCGCGTCTGTGCAGCTTCTCCTTGCGCTTCACACCGCCGTTGCATCTCCTTTCACCTTACATTGCCTTTTCTTATTTTTTTATACATATATATATGTATATCCCTCGTAGCTTTTTGGCTTCCTGTATACATCACAGTGAGAGCACGAGGGATTGTTGATTTAACCGTCGATGGTTTTAGTCGACAAAATAATGTTCGAGCGGCGGTTAAGTGTCCGGAGTTACGACCAGCAAGCTCGAGTTTCTTGCGCCTCGTTCCTTGTAGTATATCCCAGCCCGCCCAACTTTGACGGAAAAACCGCGTCTCTATCCATACTTTTTTTTTTTAGATATTTTTCTCCATCTTCTTCGTCCTATCGCGCCCTCTCGCATTCTTCGTCGTCGTTTCTATACTTGCTCGGCAGCCGACGATCATTACCTGCCTATTACTACTCATCTCATTACTTGTTACTCACTCCCGGTGTCTCGTACACCCCTCATCGTTTCGTGAATATAATATACCGCATATGCTTAATTATTGGGCAACAATTTCGTTTCGCTTTGCTCAAGTTGACATAAACACGATGCGTAGGCAAACAAATTCTCTCTTTTTTTCTCGTTGAATAGTCATTCCGAGGAAACGATTACGATGGACTTTTTTCGGTAGGCAATAGTGTCTGGCGAACCACGAGACGAATACCGTCAATAGAAGCAAGCTGCATCAACGATCGTCATCGCTTCGCACTTGGCGATAATTCAACGTGTCAATTAGAACACGGCGATATTGACCAAGTCGAAAACTCGGCGTGGTCGGTGAAATACAGCGGAGTGGAGAGGATAAACTTGTACGAGTGTATCCTGCAAATTCAACGAACGGAATAGAATCGCAGTTGCATGGAGGATTCTCGTGTGTGAGCCGCAAGTGTGGGGTAAAAGTTAAACAGCGGTGCGTTCGCCTGAAGAAGTCGAGACGGGACCAGTGAGCACCGAGAGCCAAGGAGGTAATCGGGCAAACAAGCAACCATCGGATTGCCAGAAGGGGAAGCCTTCACCGTGCCAGCTAACTATGTCCGTCAGTGATAATGGTGATGAATCGGCTTACTTACAGAGAGGCAAGCGAGCCAGAGCAAGATCGCGGCTCGTTGGAGTACCCGGTCGAATATTGAGGCATGCAGAGTCTTAGCTCGAGGCTCACGAAAGGATATACACGTATTTACATATGGGTAATTCCATCCCAGATTTATCAACTTTCAACTACAATTTATCATCCAATAACAATCAAGGAACGATCGTGGATCAGAGAGCATTTTTTCGGTATTTTGTATTCTTCTCATGGTGCGTATTACACGATATTATTTTTATACAATTAAATTGATATTATCCGTCACTTTTGCGGAAAAAACTATGTTGTCTAGCTATGTATAATTAGCCCCCACATACAAATTCAAACGCGACGAAAGTTTTTATATCTTCGTACAGTGAAATTTTTTACTTTAACATATCGGGAATTGTATTGGAAAAACACTCAAATTGTACCGTAGATATATTTTAGGAATTAAATTCCACGTTATTGGACCAGAACCGTAGAGACTTGGAAGGTCCCATATTGCGAGATAGTACCGACGACATTTATGTACCACGCAGTGCGAATATTTTTCGTTAACGCTCATGCACTTGCACACGTTGATGTGATTAGGCGTTAGTTTTTTTTTCATTTGTTTCGAGCACCCATTTATTACATTGCATGATTTACTAAATACACATCTACGAACGTACTCATCCAGTTACTTTCGTTCAAGATTCCGATGAACGCAAAGTATTGGAGAACGACTTTGAAGCGCGGATACTCGAGGCCAACGAAATATTCTTTCGCAGGTAAATTCATTAGTGAGATTATTATTGAATCTAGATGCTCCGGTTTACGATGAATAAACCAAAAGTTCAGGATATACGTATACATGTAGACTCTAAGTATATGCATGTGATATGGAGGCGAACAGTGAGAGGCGAGAGTTTGGGCTTCCCTCGAACTCGTACCTGCTGGCTCGCTCTTCCGCTTACACTTATATCCTCTACGCCCGGTGAGCGATCACTTTCCTCTCCACCCACTCAGCCTGACAACATAATCATCAGGTTTAAACCGTGCTAAACTATAGTTAACCGCGCATTGCGGTTACACCACCTAAAATGTGTGTTTATAAACTCGCACATTCGCATACCATAGCGTGGGATATACGGGTACCTTTTGGGCTCCTTACTTGCATTTGGTAGTATAGTGACCAGACCATACTACTGAGACAAACAAAAACGTGTCCAGGGTGGAAACTCAACAATACGATCATCCATATCCAACAACTGGATGGTTTAATCTGGTGGTCTCAATGAACCATTCCCCAACTATGGTTCGGTTATCGACCTAGGGACAGCTCGGTCACTGAATGGTGGGGACGAAGATGGGACGACCAACGAGTGTCAACGTCCACGCATGATTGGTTTTGCCGGAGATTGATCGGCGATTCTCCAAAACGCACAGTCGAGTGTTCAATTACAGTGAAAAAGAACTATAATTTTAATCCCACCGTATTACCATCATAATTCCAATCAGAACATGTCTTTTTCTGCCTCAGGCTCTTTGGTGATATTTGAAGTGGCTACAGCGAAACTTTTATTCGTGTATTTCACTCTCGTGCAAGACTTCTCTTCCATGAGGACCAATTGTGGCTTTTACCGGTTGTCCTTTGCTTTCCGGCAATCGTCTCTCTCTTTTTCGTCGTGCTGGTAGATTTGAGACTATTCATGACACGTCTCCAAACTGCTTTTCTTCTTCTATAAGCAGTAATTCAAGCTAGTTGCATGAAATTATCATCTTTTCACGATAAGTCGATCGGGTAGTTAATTTTGGACGCATATATATCGTTGAACTGTCAAGCCCGTAGCCTCAAACGAAAAGAAGTTCCAGTATAATCGAGTGTCTGTCCGACAATTCAATTACATTGATTTACAGTTTCACAAAAGTAAGCCCGGCTTACCGACTGTTTATCTTACGATTTTTTGCTACAGCGGTGCGTAATTGGTGGTTCGCGAGCGTACGACTAGGGGACTTGCCCCAATGACACGTAAGAAGTGAATGTTATCGTTGTACAAAGGAGAACGGTCGGAGAGTATGAGGTCGTCTCCTCTGGTAGGGCCTTCCAGTCTAAAGAGCTAGTTAGCGTATTAGTCGAGTCACGGCGTCATTAACGAGTTAGTCGCGCGAGGCAAGCGCGCCTTGATGGTCATTAATCATCGACGTGCGGCCCACGAACATACAAACAAAATACATTATACGTGTATGGACAAAAAGCGTCGATACAGGCGCATTGTGGCGCGAAAGTGGCGCATCCGTGCGGGCTTCTTCGTTCTTTTTCCTTCAATTCATTCTCTTCATCATTGCTTATTCTCACAGACGCACTTGGATAAATATAGTTAACTACAGACAGATACGTATTCGTCAAACGAGAACCTGGAAGAGGAGAATCGAACTGTGCGAGAGCAGTCTCATGGTGCGCTTCCGATTCTCTCATCCCGTGTGGCGCCTTGGCCCTTTACGCCCAAACGTACGTTTATAGATGTACGATTCTTTGCGCATCGTCCTTCCGCCCGGAAAGAGGCTCTCTTAAAAATGAAACCCGATTCAATTTCCTTGTTCAAAGAAATTTTTTTCTCGATATATTCTCATTCCGAAAATCAGCTAGTATCACTGAATGTCTAGGCACAATAATATGACTTTGTATGTTTTAAGGTCCAAAAACCCCAACAAAATAATACATCGATGCTTTATCCACTCCTGTTTTCATCGAACAAATCCTAAATTAATAACGAAGGTTTCATTATCTTGACTCAACCATCAAAACCATGTATGGATGTATTCAATCTCATTGTGAAAATGCAGAGACCAAATGTCTCGAGTTTACGTACCCCTTAAAATGATATCAGATAAAATCTAAGGCGTCTCGCGAATCTCTCTTGTTTTCTTTTTCTCTCGTGATGCCTCTTGTTCCTTTCGCTGAACATTTCTTTCCATACACGGTATTTGCGTACACCAAATAGCTATATATACATCGCGGACAAACACAGCCATAATACTATTCGTTGCAACAGCCGTACGCCCGATCCGCGGGGGGTAAATTAAGTTGTGATTATCCGTCGATGTGATTTAGACCGCGTCTCAAAGCAACGAGATATACGTGCGCTCTCGGTGTGTGCTCTTTCCCGATCGTTCGGCCCTTTCGCGCCTTTTTTCTTCGTCCCTCCATCTCTTTTTCTCTCGGAAGACATACCGAGGGATGCACACGCTGCATGTACATGCAAATAATGCAATGAGAATGAAACACAAGAGAGGAGGAGAGTCGCGTAACACGTTGAGACTCACGGAGATACAGAGGGTTAAGAGAGATGGAGACGGAGGATGAAAAAGTTGCTGAAGATGTATACTGTACATATAAATATATATATATACTATACATATATATATATAAGAGCGAGAGAAAAAGAGAGGGGCAAAGGCGGAGAAACAAATAACCATTGTCCGTGGCAGAAGAGGGCCCCGACAGTGGAGCCCCCGAAGGGCATCTATCACCTGCTTATCACGATTATACCACTTGTGCTTCTTTCCCTTCTCTTCTTCTTCACCCTTGTTTGTCCTGCTTCTCCACAGCAGAGTCTTGGGTCGTTACCACCAGATATAGTACGAGCACCGTGTGCTGTACGGCAGTTTTCCTTCGTATACAGCGTCTGTATACGGGATACACACACGGAATCTTGGTCCACGCGAAGCAGCGCGGATTTCTCTCGCTACCTTCTCGCTTCATCCGCGGCTTGCGAAGCTCCGTCTCGACTCTTCCCTCGCAATGCGGTATTCGCGTTCTCTCGACGCTAACCCGCACACCTCTGGTTCTAGGAGTCTCGCGTGGTCTCGCGGTTGAGTGAGACGTCTTTTCTCAACGCGCTTTTACTCATCCCCTTCGGTGCGCGGCGCCCTCTGCCCTCCTCCCTTCTCCTGTACCCTCTTGAGCACATGTATCCATTCAATTGGTATGTTCTCCGTTTCAGCATGTGGGCACGTACTCAGGGATATTCTCGTCGACGATCATACCTCTTGCTCGAAATGTATTTTCGACGTCTTTTTTCGCACATGCGGCAATCTCACTTCCGGTTAAAGTTGTATCGATCTTTATGATCGAATGTTATGGTAGAATTTTTCGATGGGCTTTATACGTTTGTGAACGCTTTATCGAGGCCCCATAATCGTCAAAGGCTTCAACCCTGATGACTCAGGGTCAACCTTTTTTTTTCTATTTGCATGAATATTTGACATATTCTGTTGAAACTGTTCGCCGGATTGTAATTTGATTCCGGGCCGTAATATAGCTGTGATTACTAATTTGCAGAATTTCTCGCGGTTACGCTTTCAATTGTACGGTTCACAGTTTCGTCGGGGCGCAACGGGTGTTCTGTTAATAACGTTATCTTGTAATAGATATCAGATACTGGATTAGGCGAGGCTCCGACGAAAGGTATAAATATATATGTAAATGTGTGTAAACAGTATTTATGTTTGCATATTAAATGTAACGATGTTAATATTCGATATATATGTTATACACACAGCATCGTGGAGAGACACTCGTATTTTCACCTGATTGATAAAGAATATTATACATATATGCATCAAATATATATTATACCGTGTAATAGATGCATCACTACTCAAAGATGTATAAAAGCACAAGGAAAGGATGAAAAAAAGTAACAAAATTAAGCAGGTATGCCTTAATTTTTTAATTGTTCATGCAGCGTTATGTAACAATACAGACAGATGGGAACGGTTCCGAAGGTTCATGTATTAGAAGATTGATTTTTTTTAACTCCTCTCCCTCCTTTTTTAATCTCCGTACGAGTATTTTCGACCAAAAATAAGGCAAAGTCAAGTGGTAATTCATGAATACTTCTACTTCTGATTCGTGTATACTTCATTGAGCCTCATGATCCTGTATTTTTTTCTAGTTGGTGCACTGCGGTGTTTAGCGTCTAATGCTCAGGAAATTCTCTCAATGAGGAGTGGCCTCGCGGCATTAAAACTCGCGAAATTTCCGCGAATTCAAAGCACAAAACCGCATCACACGGTGGGGTCTTTTACCGCGGTGTGCTCTCTTGGTAATACGATCGCGCGCGATCGCTCGCACGAGCTGTGTCTGTCTCCTGGTGCGAGAGAAACGTAGGCGCGCGCGAGCGCGAGATCGTACAAGAGGGTTGGGAGCCGAACGAATTGGATGTTTCATGTTGTTCTTTCTTTTTCACTTGCCCTCTCTCTCTCTCTCTCTCTCTCTCTTACGTTTGAACCTCGTGAGAGTGTTTGTGGGTCTCCGAGCCTGGTTTCTCGGTAGGTAGATTACCTACGTGAGCTTCACATAAATATACCACTCCTAAGATAAGGATCTTGTACCGGCAAGACCATTTGTTGGCCCGTGTCCGTCCGTTCGTCTCTCTCGATCTCCCAGCGAAGAGAGCGAAAGATTCTCACTTCATCTTTTTTTTTCTTTCCGACTTTAGTGCTCATCTCGGCTGGACTCGTCGCGCACGCCCTCCCGAGAAAGAGTCCCATCAGAGAATATCGTCCCAAGGTGGAAGGATATACCGTCCTTCTGATCCTTTTCGTTCGTTTCCTTCGCTCATTGCCAGCCCCCGCAGCAATCGTTCAACGATCAGTTTCGATAGAATATATAGACACGAGTCATGTATGCATCGTCTTATAACGGTAATCAATTAACCCCCTTGGAATCCCGTGATCATCATCATCTTCACATCTGTACCATTCTTCCATGGTCGCGAGACGTGTATTCAATAACTCACTCGAGTGACTCAATTCGTTAGAGCGAACCTTCATCGTTTTCTTCCTAACCATACGCGAGTATGTATATACTCACTCTTACATTGAACTTGAGCTCATTAATCAACGGCAGAGTCCATAGATTCTGTACGTTTCCGAATGCTATGCAAGGCAACTATGTACGAATCAAAAACATTCGGCGAAAAGTTGAATTAGAAGTTATACGAAAATCCGATGCCAATTCCAAAGCAGATGACCCTGTGAATATTTACGACAAGAGCGAACCATTGGTTCTCGCGTCAGAGAATTTCGCAGGGAACCCACAGATTCGCTTTGCTCGTTCCAAACCGGTCTTTACACGGCCGTTTGTGGGTCAATGCTTCGGAACAGTTCTTCATTACGCTATGCACTACTCCATCATTTACATTTGGAAGGCTGTTGAAAGAAGAGATCAACATGACGTTTTTCTACTCGCTATTGACCTCATGAATTTTTGGGTGTCTAATGATTTTGCCCCTGCATGTGTATTTAACCGTGCCTGTCGCGCCTGAATTTTCATGCGGTGAACAAGAGGAAAAGGTCGAATGATGGCCAGAGATACGATTCTCGTAAGAAATGGGCGGAAAATAGCGTCCATGTGAGCTAAACAAGCGGGAGGAACAACTACGCACATACAAGGACAGAATCATGTCTGCCTGAAGTTGCATTGTTAGCGCAGCTTCCACAGATGTCTCCGGCGGGATATATGTTTCTAGGAAACGTTGGAACGTTGGACGTCGCTCGCTAAAGAGACAGAAGAGACTCGAAGAGATCCAGAGACTATTTTCGTCATTGAGGATCTGTATGCGCGGAGGAAGAAGCGAATTTCTCGATGCTACTTACCGAAAGATGAAATCTATCGGAAGGGTGGACCAAAAACTGTTTCAGCCTTTTTCCGTAGAAAATGGAAAATGTTGACCAAAAAAAAGGTTACTCGCGAGTGTCGCAATCTTCTCATGGCACGTATCCTGAAGGACTTTTCCCGTGATACCATTTAGGTCTTCCTGCGATGTTCGAAAGATCTGCAATCTTCGATATCCACTTTACTCGTGCTCACTCATATAAATACGTATGCACATAGGTATGCAATGTATATGTGTCTATTACCATAGAAAAGGAAAGGTTGGACGTGTTCAGTGAGCAAATTACCTTTTGTTTTCGTAAGTAAACGTGCGGTTAAAGCCAGACAGGAATCGAGCAGGAGGTAACCATGTACACGTTCGCTCTCTCATTCTCTCACTTTCTCTCGTGTATTTCTCGTTCTTCCTGCTTTTTGGTAAAGTACGTAGGTTTCCCATAACTCTCACTGTACTCCGGTGCTCGAAGATTTTTTCGATCAGACCCAACATTTTTTCACCTACCTTGGAATGTTGATGAAGTGTGTTTTCTTAGACTTTCCTTCAACGGTATACGAGAAGAAGCGGCGCATCAGGAATCAAAGCATCAACAGAGGTGGGAAAAAAAAGGAAAAAGGCAAACCCGAGAGAGATCTTTGGAACACGAGAAAAGAAAGAGCTCATGCTGAGCGTAGGAAGATAATTAAGCCTCGTCAAGAATGAGACGAGCTCGCACCTGCAATCGTATACCAGTCAACGTCGAAGATTTCTGGGTCAAAACACACGGAGGTTAAAGTGTTTCGGGCGATTTTGTGAAAGGTCGGACAATTCGTTAAATTGGATTCAAATACGATGCTCGTTTGAAGGTTTATTACTCGTGTATTGAGCGTTCGAGAGATTGCATAACGATTATTGGGACAGCATTACTCAAAGACGGAATCGGTGTAAAAAATGCCTTCCAATGTTTGCAGTGACAACTTTATTCAGAGAACACTATGAAAAAAAAGATGCTCAGATTTGGACGCAACTCAAAGAATTTCAACCTGCGAAAAGTACTCGTAAAGTACCGTGGAGGGGTTGGAAAAAATGAGGAGGCGCTCGAGTCATTATTTTTAATAAACACAGTGTCGGAGAAGAAAAAGATAAATGAGTTTCTCGTCGAAGCTCTCTGTACATCGTATGGAATTCACTGCTCGCTATCTCTCTTCCTCCTCTTGGTGATCTTTAGGCGCGAAGTCGACGAAGAGATGCTGGACGTGGTTCGTGTACGGATTATATATAGCCATCGCACCCAGCGCTACAATGAAATCTGATTATTTATTTATCTCCTGGTGTGCTTATGGTGGCCCCCATTAAGGCCCGTCCACACACGCTGAAGATACACGCGGACATTAGGTCGCAATTATAGGGCGTATACGAGGTATTATGTTAATATTACGGATCTTAAAATACGAGCTGTTTTATTAAGCGGACCGAGAGAAATTCATTTGCATCGTGCAAATGTATATTCCATATGCACTCTTAGGTATATACATGTATAAACAAATGTCCGTGTAGATCGTTGAATGGCTGCGAGAGTCTTTTTGACAATCCTTGGTCCTTTCTCTCATGTCCTCTGTTTCCCCTCGCTATCCTCCCATCTTCCTGCTCCTTTCTCCACTTTTTTCACTCTTCTTCCAGCATGTACCAGTTGTTCGTCTCTCACGTCCGGTTTACCACGAGCTTCGAAAGAAATTGGGAATAAATGAGAGGCAAGTTACATCCGCAAGTGAGCGAGCGAGAGGAACGAAGGGGCGCATCGCCCGAGCTGCAAGAGCTTTTTACTCTCGTTACTCGCGAGTCCCAGCCGCGCTCCGCATTGGCTTGACGTTTACTGCGCGGAAATTGGAGAAGCACCGCGTCGCTTCTTTCCTCTCATCCTGGCACTCTTGTTCTCTCTTTCTCTCGTCTGTATATCCACCCCCCTGTGGGGATAAACGTGGAATTTATTCAGAACGTTGAAGCGACGCCTCGTGCAACGCCCACGCAAAATGCGCTCTATCAGCGCGGTCGATAGAATATAACGGTGCGTGCAAACGCGCGTGGTATATTAACATAGTCTTTCTCTCTCCCTCTTTCTCTCTCTTTCTATACACACACATATATATATATATATATATATATATATATAAACTGGACAATTCTGGTTTACACCATCTCCACATACCCTCGTACCAGTTGCGGCTACATCTGCATCTACCTACGATCTTTCCTCTCGCGCGATCTCTCCGATGCCGGACACCCGCGAACGGCGACAACGACGACGTCAACGGCAATATCGATTATAGGGTATAATGTTCCGAGTAACGACCGCGAAGAGGTCGACCTTACACTCTACTCCACGGTGTGTATATTCGCGAGAATTATATTCCAAGTGAACGTGGAACGTTTCTCGCGCAAACTTATATATATTTTACATACACTAGATCGAGGAGAGCCGCTCCCATATACGTATTCGTTGCATGTATATAATATACACATGAGATGAATGAACTTTATCATAGGCTTCTTCCGCGCCAACTTTTTCACGTAATAACCGTCGATAACGTATGATTATGGGAGAGTAGGACACGCTACGGTTGTTCGCCGATCGTCTTTGATTTTGATACTCGAGGAACTAGATTTTTGGATTTGTAGAAAGCTTCACGTATACGCGAGCGGCTTCGAGATTTTGAACATGCCACGAGAGATTTTCAACCCGCCACGGGTGACAGGACAGTGTATAGGGACGTCGATTAATTAAAAAGAGATTTCGAAAGAGGTCCAGCCCTCTTGTGTTTCACATCAGATACATACACCGTTTAGCACGAGTTTTGCGAATGAATAGCGTTTTGATTTTTTTTAGGGAATAAAATTGTGCAAAAGTCTCACAGATGTAGTTCGAACGTGTGTTCTCTACGAGCTCAGCTCGAGCTCTTCAGGATCGTGCCTGCGGTGATTTCTTAATGAATTCGTTCTCGTAAATTACCCAGACATCACTCGAATTCTTTTCTTACTTCTTTCTCTCTCTCTTTCATACGCAATCTTTTTTCGCGTACAGTGTACGCTTCACCGGATGATTCTCTATCATCCAGCACTCACACTACACCACAGGTACGCATAGATAGACTCTCACACGTACGTACAACTCGTTGGTTTGTTGTATACACACCAGAGTTGCTGCTGTAACCGCTGCTAGGACGGCGACTTCTTTCTCGTTAATAAAAGCCAAGATGGCCGACAGCGGGGGGTCTCCACGAGGAACCATAGCCCCCCTGCGGCTCTGACGGCTCTATCCCAGCTCTTGTTAGGGTTACGTGAGATCGAACAACAGAGAGAGGAGGAGACGGTTGCGCAGCGAGAGAAAGAAAGACAAGGACGAACAGAGAAAAATGCCCCTGCGAAGAGAGAAGAAAGACTACGGGGATTCGTTGCTCTTTTCATTTTCTTTTCTTTCCAAGCGAATGAGAAAGAAAGAGAGAGAGAGAGAGAGAGAAAGAGGGAGAAAAAAGTCAAAGGGATGCGAAAATGAGAAAGATAAAGATGCAACGATGAGCGCGCTCCTGTCTCTCGAAACGGCTCCCGTCGAGCCAAACTCGCTCGAGCACACACGTCACTATCGCGCGCCTAAACACACCTCGTGCATCATATCCGCGCTCGGTCGCGATGCTCAAACAAGGGTGAGACTCGTTGCTTTCGTATAGAGGATAACGCGAAATCTCTGCACCAGGATTCTCCGTTCGCGATGCGTAGTAGGCTCTGAACATATAAATATCACGGAGAGGCGTCGAAAGAGTCAAAATGCAGCGAAGCGAGAACCGGGCGACACTTTTTATCACCCGCTAACGCTCAAAGACATCGGGGGCGCGTCTCGAACATGTTTTACAATACACCGTCCACTACTGTGTCCACATACATGTATATATCTGCATATAGTACGTATATTAATATCCTACGTATGTAGCATACAGTTGCTCGCCTTTATCCTGATAAATATCGTCGTCGCGTTAATTCACGATTTCACGAGGTTTCCCCACAATGGGAAGCTCGTGTTCACTCATCGAGTTTTCTCTCTTTTTCACTCCTTTTTCTTTTTTCGTGTAGTTAATTTCCACAAGGCCGAAGAAAGTCTCGATGCCGAAAACTCGTTGCGTCCAATCGCGATGGTTATAATGATTATCGCATATTTCTTCGAGTATCCCCGGAGATAGGGACGTGGGGAGAGAAAAGTGTCGAGAGGATTTAAGAATAATATTTTTAAGCGATTCATGTGTGCAATGTGCGATATGCGATGTTCGTTGCCGGTAACGAAGTTCACGGTAAACAATAATAATAATGATAACAATAATAATGATAATCTAATATATAAAATTCTCGTGTCGTAATGTTTGTTACCAAACTCCTCCGAAACGGCTATACCGATTTGTATGAAATGTTGTGTGCATATCGGGTAGGTCTGAGAGTCGGCCAACATCTATTTTTCATACCCCTAAATGATAAGGGTGACCAACCCCTAAATATATATATATTTTTTTTCAACAAATTTTGTATTTTTATTTTATTTTGATTTAGCATTGGAAAATACATACAACTTAAAATTTTCACCCTTCTACGATCAACCCCTGTTTTTTAATCGCGATTTTCATATTATTCTGTTCCATTCACAGATCTGCAATAGGGTTGCAAATAGCAATCAAATATAGTAATTGTAGAAAGATAAATTTTCATGTATAGTTTATAATTACAATTTACTTTAATTATTTTTTTTTCTCAATTTACTCCCAATTCTTCACTCCTCTACCAATTATAATTACATCCCCACACACTTTGGTGTTAGCTATTTTTTATTGAACTAAAAAAATATTTCCTAGAAATAATGTATATGTCAAAACAACGTTTGCCGGGTCAGCTATTTTGTTATTATGAAATTTTAAAGATATGACTTTTCGATCAGCCGCTCTCGTGAGAAGCGTTTTCGTTCAAAGTAGTGGCAGATGAAAAGAATGATCGACAACTCCATCAAAATTTAACCACGCATAGAAGAAACAACTCTAAACAAGATGCTTCATGTCCGGTTTCCGGACATTCATGTTCAGTTTTTTCCCCTTCAAAGTAGCGGCAGATGAAAAGAACGATCGACAACTCCATGAAAATTTAACCACGCATAGAGGAAACAACTCCAAACAAGATGCTTCATGTCCGGTTTCCGGAAATTCATGTTCAGTTTTTTCCCCTTCAAAGTAGCGGCAGATGAAAAGAACGATCGACAACTCCATGAAAATTTAACCACGCATAGAGGAAACAACTCCAAACAAGATGCTTCATGTCCGGTTTCCGGAAATTCATGTTCAGTTTTTTCCCCTTCAAAGTAGCGGCAGATGAAAAGAACGATCGACAACTCCATGAAAATTTAACCACGTATAGAGGAAACGACTCCAAACAAGATGCTTCATGTCCGGTTTCCGGAAATTCATGTTCAGTTTTTTCTCCTTCAAAGTAGCGGCAGATGAAAAGAACGATCGACAACTCCATGAACATTTAACCACGCATAGAGGAAATGACTCCAAACAAGATGCTTCATGTCCGGTTTTCGGAAATTCATTTTCAGTTTTTTCTCCTTCAAAGTAGCGGCAGATGAAAAGAACGATCGACAACTCCATGAAAATTTAACCACGCATAGAGGAAACGACTCCAAACAAGATGCTTCATGTTCGGTTTCCGGAAATTCATTTTCAGTTTTTTCTCCTTCAAAGTAGCGGCAGATGAAAAGAACGATCGACAACTCCACGAAAATTTAACCACGCATAGAGGAAACGACTCCAAACAAGATGCTTCATGTCCGGTTTCCGGAAATTCATTTTCAGTTTTTTCTCCGTCAAAGTAGCGGCAGATGAAAAGAACGATCGACAACTCCATGAAAATTTAACCACGCATAGAGGAAACGACTCCAAACAAGATGCTTCATGTCCGGTTTCCGGAAATTCATTTTCAGTTTTTTCTCCTTCAAAGTAGAGCAGGTGAAAAGAACGATCGACAACTCCATGAAAATTTAACCACGCATAGAGGAAACGACTCCAAACAAGATGCTTCATGTTCGGTTTCCGGAAATTCATTTTCAGTTTTTCTCCTTCGAAGTAGCGGCAGATGAAAAGAACGATCGACAACTCCATGAAAATTTAACCACGCATAGAGGAAAGGACTCCAAACAAGATGCTTCATGTTCGGTTTCCGGAAATTCATTTTCAGTTTTTCTCCTTCGAAGTAGCGGCAGATGAAAAGAACGATCGACAACTCCATGAAAATTTAACCACGCATAGAGGAAACGACTCCAAACAAGATGCTTCATGTCCGGTTTCCGGAAATTCATTTTCAGTTTTTTCTCATTCAAAGTAGCGACAGATGAAAATAACGATCGACAACTCCATGAAAATTTAACCACGCATAGAGGAAACGACTCCAAACAAGATGCTGCATGTCCGGTTTCCGGAAATTCATGTTCAGTTTTTTCTCCTTCAAAGTAGCGGCAGATGAAAAGAACGATCGACAACTCCATGAAAATTTAACCACGCATAGAAGAAACGACTCCAAACAAGATGCTTCATGTCCGGTTTCCGGAAATTCATTTTCAGTTTTTTCTCCTTCAAAGTAGCGGCAGATGAAAAGAACGATCGACAACTCCATGAAAATTTAACCACGCATAGAGGAAACGACTCCAAACAAGATGCTTCATGTCCGGTTTCCGGAAATTCATTTTCAGTTTTTTCTCCTTCAAAGTAGCGGCAGATGAAAAGAACGATCGACAACTCCACGAAAATTTAACCACGCATAGAGGAAACGACTCCAAACAAGATGCTTCATGTCCGGTTTCCGGAAATTCATTTTCAGTTTTTTCTCCGTCAAAGTAGCGGCAGATGAAAAGAACGATCGACAACTCCACGAAAATTTAACCACGCATAGAGGAAACGACTCCAAACAAGATGCTTCATGTCCGGTTTCCGGAAATTCATTTTCAGTTTTTTCTCCGTCAAAGTAGCGGCAGATGAAAAGAACGATCGACAACTCCACGAAAATTTAACCACGCATAGAGGAAACGACTCCGAACAAGATGCTTCATGTCCGGTTTCCGGAAATTCATTTTCAGTTTTTTCTCCTTCAAAGTAGCGGCAGATGAAAAGAACGATCGACAACTCCATGAAAATTTAACCACGCATAGAGGAAACGACTCCGAACAAGATGCTTCATGTCCGGTTTCCGGAAATTCATTTTCAGTTTTTTCTCCTTCAAAGTAGCGGCAGATGAAAAGAACGATCGACAACTCCACGAAAATTTAACCACGCATAGAGGAAACGACTCCAAACAAGATGCTTCATGTCCGGTTTCCGGAAATTCATTTTCAGTTTTTTCTCCGTCAAAGTAGCGGCAGATGAAAAGAACGATCGACAACTCCATGAAAATTTAACCACGCATAGAGGAAACGACTCCAAACAAGATGCTTCATGTTCGGTTTCCGGAAATTCATTTTCAGTTTTTCTCCTTCGAAGTAGCGGCAGATGAAAAGAACGATCGACAACTCCATGAAAATTTAACCACGCATAGAGGAAACGACTCCAAACAAGATGCTTCATGTCCGGTTTCCGGAAATTCATTTTCAGTTTTTTCTCATTCAAAGTAGCGACAGATGAAAATAACGATCGACAACTCCATGAAAATTTAACCACGCGTAGAGGAAACGACTCCAAACAAGATGCTGCATGTCCGGTTTCCGGAAATTCATTTTCAGTTTTTTCTCCTTCAAAGTAGCGGCAGATGAAAAGAACGATCGACAACTCCATGAAAATTTAACCACGCATAGAGGAAACGACTCCAAACAAGATGCTTCATGTTCGGTTTCCGGAAATTCATTTTCAGTTTTTTCTCCTTCAAAGTAGCGGCAGATGAAAAGAACGATCGACAACTCCATGAAAATTTAACCACGCATAGAGGAAACGACTCCAAACAAGATGCTTCATGTCCGGTTTCCGGAAATTCATTTTCAGTTTTTTCTCCTCCAAAGTAGCGGCAGATGAAAAGAACGATCGACAACTCCACGAAAATTTAACCACGCATAGAGGAAACGACTCCAAACAAGATGCTTCATGTCCGGTTTCCGGAAATTCATTTTCAGTTTTTTCTCCGTCAAAGTAGCGGCAGATGAAAAGAACGATCGACAACTCCACGAAAATTTAACCACGCATAGAGGAAACGACTCCAAACAAGATGCTGCATGTCCGGTTTCCGGAAATTCATTTTCAGTTTTTTCTCCTTCAAAGTAGCGGCAGATGAAAAGAACGATCGACAACTCCATGAAAATTTAACCACGCATAGAGGAAACGACTCCGAACAAGATGCTTCATGTCCGGTTTCCGGAAATTCATTTTCAGTTTTTTCTCCTTCAAAGTAGCGGCAGATGAAAAGAACGATCGACAACTCCATGAAAATTTAACCACGCATAGAGGAAACGACTCCAAACAAGATGCTTCATGTCCGGTTTCCGGAAATTCATTTTCAGTTTTTTCTCCTTCAAAGTAGCGGCAGATGAAAAGAACGATCGACAACTCCACGAAAATTTAACCACGCATAGAGGAAACGACTCCAAACAAGATGCTTCATGTCCGGTTTCCGGAAATTCATTTTCAGTTTTTTCTCCGTCAAAGTAGCGGCAGATGAAAAGAACGATCGACAACTCCACGAAAATTTAACCACGCATAGAGGAAACGACTCCGAACAAGATGCTTCATGTCCGGTTTCCGGAAATTCATTTTCAGTTTTTTCTCCTTCAAAGTAGCGGCAGATGAAAAGAACGATCGACAACTCCATGAAAATTTAACCACGCATAGAGAAAACGACTCCAAACAAGATGCTGCATGTCCGGTTTCCGGAAATTCATGTTCAGTTTTTTCCCCTTCAAAGTAGCGGCAGATGAAAAGAACGATCGACAACTCCATGAAAATTTAACCACGCATAGAGAAAACGACTCCAAACAAGATGCTGCATGTCCGGTTTCCGGAAATTCATTTTCAGTTTTTTCTCCTTCAAAGTAGCGGCAGATGAAAAGAACGATCGACAACTCCATGAAAATTTAACCACGCATAGAGGAAACGACTCCAAACAAGATGCTTCATGTCCGGTTTCCGGAAATTCATTTTCAGTTTTTTCTCCTTCAAAGTAGCGGCAGATGAAAAGAACGATCGACAACTCCACGAAAATTTAACCACGCATAGAGGAAACGACTCCAAACAAGATGCTTCATGTCCGGTTTCCGGAAATTCATTTTCAGTTTTTTCTCCGTCAAAGTAGCGGCAGATGAAAAGAACGATCGACAACTCCACGAAAATTTAACCACGCATAGAGGAAACGACTCCAAACAAGATGCTTCATGTCCGGTTTCCGGAAATTCATTTTCAGTTTTTTCTCCTTCAAAGTAGCGGCAGATGAAAAGAACGATCGACAACTCCATGAAAATTTAACCACGCATAGAGGAAACGACTCCAAACAAGATGCTTCATGTCCGGTTTCCGGAAATTCATTTTCAGTTTTTTCTCCTTCAAAGTAGCGGCAGATGAAAAGAACGATCGACAACTCCATGAAAATTTAACCACGCATAGAGGAAACGACTCCGAACAAGATGCTTCATGTCCGGTTTCCGGAAATTCATTTTCAGTTTTTTCTCCTTCAAAGTAGCGGCAGATGAAAAGAACGATCGACAACTCCACGAAAATTTAACCACGCATAGAGGAAACGACTCCAAACAAGATGCTGCATGTCCGGTTTCCGGAAATTCATTTTCAGTTTTTTCTCCGTCAAAGTAGCGGCAGATGAAAAGAACGATCGACAACTCCATGAAAATTTAACCACGCATAGAGGAAACGACTCCATACAAGATGCTGCATGTCCGGTTTCCGGAAATTCATTTTCAGTTTTTTCTCCTTCAAAGTAGCGGCAGATGAAAAGAACGATCGACAACTCCATGAAAATTTAACCACGCATAGAGGAAACGACTCCAAACAAGATGCTTCATGTCCGGTTTCCGGAAATTCATTTTCAGTTTTTTCTCTTTCAAAGTAGCGGCAGATGAAAAGAACGATCGACAACTCCATGAAAATTTAACCACGCATAGAGGAAACGACTCCAAACCAGATGCTGCATGTCCGGTTTCCGGAAATTCATTTTCAGTTTTTTCTCCGTCAAAGTAGCGGCAGATGAAAAGAACGATCGACAACTCCATGAAAATTTAACCACGCATAGAGGAAACGACTCCGAACAAGATGCTTCATGTCCGGTTTCCGGAAATTCATTTTCAGTTTTTTCTCCTTCAAAGTAGCGGCAGATGAAAAGAACGATCGACAACTCCATGAAAATTTAACCACGCATAGAGGAAACGACTCGAAACAAGATGCTGCATGTCCGGTTTCCGGAAATTCATGTTCAGTTTTTTCTCCTTCAAAGTAGCGGCAGATGAAAAGAACGATCGACAACTCCATGAAAATTTAACCACGCATAGAGGAAACGACTCCAAACAAGATGCTTCATGTCCGGTTTCCGGAAATTCATGTTCAGTTTTTTCCCCTTCAAAGTAGCGGCAGATGAAAAGAACGATCGACAACTCCATGAAAATTTAACCGCGCATAGAGGAAACGACTCCAAACAAGATGCTTCATGTCCGGTTTCCGGAAATTCTTTTTCAGTTTTTTCTCTTTTAAACTATCGGCAGATGAAAAGAACGCTCGACACCTCCATGAAAATTTAACCACGCATAGAGGAAACGACTCCAAACAAGATGCTTCATGTCCGGTTTCCGGAAATTCATGTTCAGTTTTTTCCCCTTCAAAGTAGCGGCAGATGAAAAGAACGATCGACAACTCCATGAAAATTTAACCACGCATAAAGGAAACGACTCCAAACAAGATTCTTCATGTCCGGTTTCCGGAAATTCATGTTCAGTATTTTCCCCTTCAAAGTAGCGGCAGATGAAAAGAACGATCGACAACTCCATTAAAATTTAACCACGCATACAGGAAACAACTCCAAACAAGATGCTTCATGTCCGGTGTCCGGAAATTCTTTTTCAGTTTTTTCTCTTTTAAACTATCGGCAGATGAAAAGAACGATCGACAACTCCATGAAAATTTAACCACGCATAGGGGAAACGACTCCAAACAAGATGCTTCATGTCCGGTTTCCGGAAATTCTTGTTCAGTTTTTTCTCCTTCAAAGTAGCGGCAGATGAAAAGAACAATCGACAACTCCATGAAAATTTAACCACGCATAGAGGAAACAACCCCAAACAAGATGCTTCATGTACGGTTTCCGGAAATTCTTTTTCAGTTTTTTCTCCTTCAAAGTAGCGGCAGATGAAAAGAACGATCGACAACTCTATCAAAATTTAACCACGCATAGAGGAAACAACTCCAAACAAGATGCTTCATGTCCGGTTTCCGGAAATTCTTGTTCAGTTTTTTCTCCTTCAAAGTAGCGGCAGATGAAAAGAACAATCGACAACTCCATGAAAATTTAACCACGCATAGAGGAAACAACTCCAAACAAGATGCTTCATGTCCGGTTTCCGGAAATTCTTTTTCAGTTTTCTCTCCTTCAAAGTAGCGGCAGATGGAAAGAACGATCGACAACTCCATGAAAATTTAACCACGCATAGAGGAAACAACTCCAAACAAGTTGCTCCATGTCCGGTTTCCGGAAATTTGTTTTCATTTTTTTAATAAAATTTACAAAAACTGAAAGAACGATCGACAACTCCATGAAAATTTAACCACGCATACAGGAAACAACTCCAAACAAGATGCTTCATGTCTGGTTTCCGGAAATTCATGTTCAGTTTTTTCTCCTTCAAAGTAGCGGCACATAAAAAGAACGATCGACAACTCCATGAAAATTTAACCACGCATAGAGGAAACGACTCCAAACAAGATGCTTCATGTCCGGTTTTCATTCCTTCATTCCTTCTCTGCTCTTCCCGTATCCTCGCATTCATGTCTCCGACTACTATCACTCTATTCCTCATTCAGTGCCAGTAGCGACAGGCCAGTACGCACTGGGCCACAGCGTGGAGCATAGCACCGGGCCGGTGAGCGTAGCTCTGGGCTGGTGAGCGTAGCTCCGGGTCTGTGAGCGTAGCTCCGGGCTGGTGAGCGTAGCTCCGGGTCTGTGAGCGTAGCTCCGGGTCTGTGAGCGTAGCTCTGGGTCTGTGAGCGTAGCCCCGGGCCTGTGAGCGTAGCTCCGGGCTGGTGAGCGCAGCTCCGGGTCTGTGAGCGTAGCTCCGGGCTGGTGAGCGTAGCTCCGGGCCTGTGAGCGTAACTTCAGGCCAGCGAGCATCGTCACTGGCCCAGTGACCTCACTCGCTCGTGCAAAACGACGATCACTGGCCCAGTGACCTCAATTACTAACACAAAACGATGATCACTGTCCCAGTGACCTCACTAACTAACACAAAACCATTATCCCTGTCCCAGTGACCTCAATTACCAACACAACGATTATCACTGTCCCATTTGACCTCACTAACTAACGCAAAACTACGACCACTGTCCCAGCTGACCTTACTAAACCAAAACGATTATCACTGTCCCATTTGACCTCACTAACTAACGCAAAATTACGATCACTGTCCCAGTTGACCTCACTAACTAACGCAAAATTACGATCACTGTCCCAGTTGACCTCACTAACTAACGCAAAACTACGACCACTGTCCCAGCTGACCTTACTAACGCAAAACGATTATCACTGTCCCATTTGACCTCACTAACTAACGCAAAATTACGATCACTGTCCCAGTTGACCTCACTAACTAATGCAAAACTACGACCACTGTCCCATTTGACCTCACTAACTAAATCAAAATTACGATCACTGTCCCATTTGACCTCACTAACTAACGCAAAACTACGACCACTGTCCCATTTGACCTCACTAACTAAATCAAAATTACGACC